>JAOTOM010004416.1:30000-147500 GCA_034440615.1 Ashinkailepas kermadecensis | reverse complement strand
CTTTAAAGATCGAGGACTGGGCGCACAGGTTTTAAACATGCCTGTCTAGTTATTCTTAAAGGCTTCAGAACTAGCTACGCTATACTTGTATGCGATTGCCGACTTAGACAAAGTCGGATGCTCAGGGCATGTGAAGCTCGCTGCTCAATTGTACTGCTATGCTTGATGTCTTACAGCAAGACAATTTATAAAAAAAAACGTCAAACGTGCAGACTTTTGACTTTCCCCACCGCTTCATGTACCTTGCACTTTCCTCCTCCTTTGACCTCAGTCCACCATTTCACTTTAAGTCCGTGTAGTGTGCCGTTCTCCTGTAGAATGAGGATTGCTGTGCTGATTGTCGACGTGTAGGGTGAGCCTGTGAACAGCAAATAAGCATATTTTAGCGAGCTAACTACAGGGAAATTTCAACGGCTTCGACCCTAAGTCAACGGCTCTGCCACCCCCAGCGGCTGAGCTTGTCTCCCCGTTTGTATAGAAAACATTTAGAGCACATATTTAACCAATGATCTGTGCAGGCGAGATCATCTTACTGTCCCGGATAACCGCACAGGAATTTCTGGTATAATCCTATAATGTTTTTAAGTTCCTAAATTGGGCCCAGACAGCGACACACCAGTCCGTATATGCGTCAGGGAATGCACGGTCCTAAAAGGTTACCGCTATCCGACTGCGGCTATTGCCAATCCGGCGTGGGGAAATTGCCGTCACCAGCCTTTGAAGCTGACCACACATCTGTAATGTGATCAGTTTCGATTACAGATCACAGGTACAGTTTCGCAATTGTAAACACGATTACTTCTGCGGCCCGAACATCATGAAATCGGAAGCAGTTTATTTTTAAATCGGACACCTCTTAGGTCCTGGTGACATGCGAAAAAAAGCTATAATTTTTTTCCCTTCTAAATGTTTACCTTGCCTACCTCACCGGCTGTATCAGCCTCGTAATGTCTTGTGGCAACTGATGCTCTGATTTTAGATCTCAAATTGTTAAGCTCATTCTTATCACAATACAAATGGCAACAGCTATTATGAATCGTATGCTTACACAAACCTTTAGCACTTGGCTAGACAAAATAATACTATGCTCAAGATCTAGTACCCTATCTATTTGGACGAACTCGAAGCCCATCCAATGTTCGACCGTGCCAGTTACAAACAATGGCGAAATTTAGCGCGGTACCTTGTAGGGAAGTCACTCCATATTTTTTGGTCGCCAGTCACCAAGTTTAAGATAGCTGCGGCTAGCCTCCTCCCCAATAGTTAGCAAGCTTCTAATGTGTGCTGTGGCTCAACCACATCACCTGCTCCCCAAGGACGCGCAGCAAACTCAGTCCTGTGCGGGAACCAGCCGGAGACCATGTGCTATAGCACAATCACATTACCTGTTCCCCAAGCACACGCAGCAAGCGCAGTCCCGCACCAGAACAAGTCGGAGACCATGCGCTATGGCACGATTGCACCATCTTCTCGCCAAGCACACGTAGCAAGCGCAGTCCCGCACCAGAACAAGTCTGAGACCACGCGCTATGGCACGATTGCACCATCTTCTCGCCAAGCACACGTAGCAAGCGCAGTCCTGTGCCTGAACAAGTCGGAGACAGTGCGCGATGCCCCCCCCCCCCGTCCCCCTGCACCTGTCCGTCGGCCAGGTCGTACCGGGCGGCAGCGCGATGCCCCCCCCGTCCCCCTTCACCTGTCCAATGGCCAAGTCGTACCGGGCGGCAGCGCGATGTCCCCCCCCGTCCCCCTGCACCTGTCCGCTGGCCAGGTCGTACCGGGCGGCAGCACGATGTCCCCCCCGTCCCCCTGCACCTGTCCGCCGACCAGGTCGTACCCGGCGGCAGCGCGATGCCGTAGCTCTTGGTGTCGAGCAGGCCGCCGATCTGCGTCAGCTCGCAGTTGCGCTCCACCACGTACTCGAGCTGCGGCGACTCCATCAGGTAGGCGTACCGGCTGCCGGAGCTCTTGACGCGCTCCACGCCCTGCTGGCTGGTCTTGACGAACACGGACGGCCGCGCCGACTGCATGAACGCCCACATGCGCTGGTACGATTCGATCTTGGAATCGCTGCCAACAGGGCAGAGATAGTAACGGTGCAGTTTCATCCCACTGTAAACACCGGCGACGCCATCGATATTGTCGAGAACACGCTTTATACAGACACATGTACAGAGTGTGCACAGTGAGTGTGCAAGTGTACATAATTGTATAAAAAGGCGTGTATTTTATTGGGGTGTTCTGGGGTTCAGTTGAGGCGTATGTACTGACAACAGGGCACACCGCAGATCATTAAATGCCCCTGGACAATCCGGTCCACTTTGTTGCAGCAACCCATGAGACACGACAGGCGACTACTCGAACTTGGCTGAGTTTGCGACAAACTGGACATCATATATCATTGGGACGTTGAGGGAAATAACATCAAGAATGTGATGTTGCGTGTGAGGACAGAACCTAAATAGGCACCGGTCATATGCGCTTCACAATCACTTCTGCCTTCATATGCCAATCATGCGATTGGAAACGAGTACATTAACACAAAGAGGCAGGTCAGCTAAGTACTGAGTCAGGTATAATATAGTTTAGAATTCCCAACAATATTTACGACCATGGTAGCATGACGACGCATAGACTATCATCACCTATTGTGCAGTGTATCTGGCACCACCATAATCACGAACTTCCCGTGCAGATTGCCGACAGGCCAGTTCTCGGTGCCTAATATATCTGGAGATGGAAATATTAACAAAAGCGAAATATCAATGTAATTGCACTACATGAGCTCAGTGGGATCACTTTAATTTTTCGGGACCAAATGCAGAAAAATGCTTCTTTCGACCCCCTCTCCTGTAAAGGAAAGGCTTTCATTACCACAGCAAGTAGGTTTAGCCCCCTTTGGGCACTGCAATGACTGCAATATACAATTTACAATACAAAGAAGTCAACAAAAACTGGTAAATTAAAACACAGATAGAGTAAGTTCATGCAGACTTCCACCATTCTGCGACCGTGTTGTCACGTACCGAAAGAAGTTTTTGGTAACGCCCGACTCGAGTGCGCCGTATTTGATGTCGGTCTGCTGGGCCAGGTCCTCGGCACTCTCAATGGGCGACACCATTCGCTCCACGGTCAGAAACGCCGCCAGGTTAGCTGTGTAGGACGAGATCTGCCGCCGCATGATGCTGATCAGTCCTGAGCATGGGTCAGTCCAGGTTGGTCGTGTAGGACGAGATCTGCCGCCGCATGATGCTGATCAGTCCTGAGCATGGGTCAGTCCAGGTTGGTCGTGTAGGACGAGATCTGCCGCCGTATGAGGCTGATCAGCCCTGAGCATGGGTCAGTTCAGGTTGGTCGCGTAGGACGAGATCTGCCGCCGTATGAGGCTGATCAGTTCCGAGCACAGATCAGTTCGGGTTGGCTGTGCACGTCTAGATTTGCCGCCGTGAGGCTGATCAGCTGGGAGCACAGGTCAGTTTCGATCAGTGTTGAACCCCGCAAACCAGCCCGGATGCCATGACGATTCTATAACGTTGATCCTTTGAACGTTTTACAGCAGAATAGTTCATCAGTTTGTGTAGGCAAGAAACCTTCGCTTAGTGCGTGTCGGAAGACGCTTGCGATTATCTTAAGCGTTAGGATTCTAGGGTCACTGGTTTATAAAGGATGATTATGTTGCATCATTTATGCTGATGCATTTTTGCGCATATTTCACATGAACTAGACAACATAAGCGTCGAGCGAATGTCGTTTTACCTTGCCTGTGAAATATTTAGTTACAGCACTGCAATTAAGCCAAAACGTACGGATAGCCGGGTACGATCATGTAAGCCCTACCCCGCTATGCAGTTCGACTCAATGTTCGCAATGAATTGTTCCATCCTGAGACGTCATAAAGTTATCAACCACGTGGAGTTTGTTCAGCTGTCCAGCTTCCACCCAAATGTATGCAGCCAACTCGAGGGAACAGATATTTTCCGATCCAAAGCATCCAAAGCCTCTTGTGTTCTGTTGCATTTTATTTGAGTGACCCGGAGCGACAAATCCATCAGAGAAACTCACCATGATGAGAGTGAAAAACCACCATAGCCCCGCAACCATCCTCGTTGATATTGCTCTGGAAATCACACAGGGATATTATTAGGTGTGTTATCAAAGAAAAGCTCTGCAAATGAACTTATGAAACTCTCTCTTTGTGCATGTCGCATGTCAAAGGTTAACATTCGAATCATCTAGCCACTACATTCTTCCAAGCACAAGACACAAAGTGAATCAATATATATCAATTGGGCCGGCGATAGAGGCATGTTTTCAGACTGTAATCAAAAGAAGTCCACCGGGTACACGGCAATAATGTTTTATGAGTAATGCAATGTTAATGCATCTGAAACTTACTAGGCGATATGCAAACGCAAGGCATGATACACCTATGCGGGCCAGATTGACACCGAATTATTTTTGCCATGAATTATGCTGCGTGAATATGCGACACATTTCCCGGGCCCATTTGTCACCACGATATTACTAACATAGTTTTCCAAGGCAAGTAAATGTGATGAAGTACCTACTGGTGAAATGGCTGCGAACAAACTACGAACACACATGCTACTAAAGAAGCCATTACACGACATTGTAAATGTCCGGTATCCGTCGTCAGCGATGTTCTCCAACAGAGCTACATCGACAAAAACACAGTGACTGGAAGCGCATTTATTCTGAGTTCTTTTCGTGCTCAAACAATGAAAGCAAGCAATATGAGTCCAGTATACATAAATACATGCATACATGCATACATACATACATGCATACATACATACATACATACATATATTATATATATATATGCATACATATACATATATGTCGTGTGTGCATGCATGCATGTATGTAAGCGTATCCGCGCGCCTCACTTGGGTGCAATGTCGGAGCCCTGCTGCATGAGGGAGCCGATGGTGAACCAGAGCGAGTTGGCCAGGCTGAACTGGTTCTCCAGCACGTCGGGCTCGTCGCGACATGGGTGCGGGTTGTCCCACTCGTACGGACTAAACCTGCCGGCAGGCGCTCAGCTGACACCCAACACATGCGGCCGCCGCTGCGTGAGTACACAGCTGTCTGGCGGCAGCTGCAGCAGACCCTCACTTAACACCGATCACTTATCACGACACCGGCAACAACTGTGGCAGGACCTCACTTTACACCGACACTTGTAACAACCATGGCAGGGCCTCACTCAACACGGAGACTGGCAACAACTGTGGCAGGGCCTCAATTAACACCGACACACGCTGCCTGCAGGTGACTCAACCTGGTAACAGCTGTGGCAGGGCCTCACTTAACACCGACACACGCTGCCTGCAGGTGACTCAACCTGGTAACAGCTGTGGCAGGGCCTCAATTAACACCGACACACGCTGCCTGCAGGTGACTCAACCTGGTAACAGCTGTGGCAGGGCCTCACTTAACACCGACACACGCTGCCTGCAGGTGACTCAACCTGGTAACAGCTGTGGCAGGGCCTCACTTAACACCGACACACGCTGCCTGCAGGTGACTCAACCTGGTAACAGCTGTGGCAGGGCCTGACTTAACACCGACACACGCTGCCTGCAGGTGACTCAACCTGGTAACAGCTGTGGCAGGGCCTCACTTAACACCGACACACGCTGCCTGCAGGTGACTCAACCTGGTAACAGCTGTGGCAGGGCCTCACTTAACACCGACACACGCTGCCTGCAGGTGACTCAACCTGGTAACAGCTGTGGCAGGGCCTCACTTAACACCGACACACGCTGCCTGCAGGTGACTCAACCTGGTAACAGCTGTGGCAGGGCCTGACTTAACACCGACACACGCTGCCTGCAGGTGACTCAACCTGGCAACAACTGTGACAGATCGTCACGCAACACCGTCACACGCCGCCTGCAGATGACAGAGCTTGGCAGCAGCTGTGGCACATCGTCACGCAACACTGACGCTGGCAGCAGCTGTGGCACATCGTCGCGCAACACTGACGCTGGCAGCAGCTGTGGCACATCGTCGCGCAACACTGACGCTGGCAGCAGCTGTGGCACATCGTCACGCAACACTGACGTTAGCACCAGATGTAGCAACTCGTCACGTAACACCGACACTGGCCGCCTGCGGGTGACGCACGAACTGTGACTCGTTCGTTCTGCGTAATAAGGTCGGCACACTCCCCAGACATCTTCACATGTGGGCATCCACTAGTTCTAAAAACGTGCCCCCTTGGCCGCCACCGTATGAGACAGCTAAACAAAGACACAGGAGAGAAGGCAGTCGGCATAGAAAACAAGTGCGCGACGTGCTTGCAGTGGCTTCGTGGTGAACTCCAGCTATACAACCGTACGTCAAGGTCTGCCCTGTTGCATGCACAAAGCACATATACATGCGACACATGTACATAGTTCCGGCAGAATAATACTATCAAGAAAATATATGTTCATCAGCGTTCAATAGTTAACTTACTATCAAACAAAGCAATAGGTAAATCAACTTAGTGGCCATGCCTGCGGCATGATGTTCGAAGTTCCGCCTGTGCACGAAATTACTGGTTGTATATTGTCCCGGAACCATGTCCTAAAAATATCAGCACTAATTCCTAAGAAAGCAATGTTCATAGCTCAGATTGTGTCGAAGCCTGAGCTAGCATATTTCGTACGAACAAACTTGCGCCCTTGAAAACACAGTCGATGAAGCTTTCCTCCGTGTTTCCAAGGGCGCAAGTGGAGATGGAGATGACACTAATTAGTCGATGAAGCTTTTCCCTCAGCTATCAGCCATCCAGTGCATACTAGGACCACAATGCGTAGAACAATGTTTGCAATTCTATTCAGCGTACCTGGCAATAATGAAGAGCAGAAAAGACACTACCAAGTAGGCAGCAGCCATGAAGAGCCACACCTCCAGCGACAATGGCGCCAAGAAGGTAAACAACTGCAATATACCGGATGCTGAGGTTGTGAGCCATTTTTACAGCAACAATGATGTCAAGATACATGATCAGACTTAGTAATGGCATGGTAGCAGAACGCTAAAGAAAAATCAAATGACAGCTAAATCGCGTTTTTGTCCAAAACAACAATATTCCAGCATCTTAAAAAAATAGGATAAAGGTAAAACATACGAATTAGAAGCAACAGATACAAGTTCGTATATCCTGACTACAGCTGCTATTGGAATTATTTAACATAATGGTGCCCCATATACGATACAAGGCTATGATTTATGCATTAGCACTTTTCAAGTAAAATTAGTCACCGCGAAGCGATCGAAGTAGTCGCTACGCCCTCAATACCTAACGCCAATTCATCAGTTCCGCTACCTGAGGTGGCTCTTTTCGCGGCGTCGTGTAGAGGATGCTGATTCCCAGATTCATCCACGGCATTGTGAAGTCCAGCACTTGTTCTCGCTCGTAAGTGATGGTGAGGTCCGTCACCGCCATGTCTGCCTTCTGTGAAGCACAAACATATGCTCCTGTGTTGGCGTGCAGTTCCGCTCATACGGGTACATAAAAGCGGTGCTAAACGTGCAATGATGGGATGTTCCATGTGCGTGTAGGCAAATATATGCAGGGCAGGTATAACATAAATGCATGCATCAACACGAAACCGATCGGAAGAATGGAGAGAGAGGAGAGGGAGAAGTGAGAGGAGAGAGAGAGGAGAGGGAGAGGAGAGGGAGAAGTGAGAGGAGAGAGAGAAGACAGGGGGAGGAGGAAAGGAGCGAGACGGAGAGAAGAGAGAGAGAGAGAGAAGAAAAAAAAGGAGCGAGAGGAGAGAAAGGAGAGCGAGAAGGGAGAGGAACCGGAGGTAGGTCAGATATAGAGCTCCACGTATGTGGGACCTGGGAAGAGTTCCATATGTATTGTAGCAAGATCTGAGCTCTTGAACCTACAGAAATATCCCGCAGTTGTATCAACAAGTCACTATTTACACCCATCCTAACCCCAGACGGAGCGTGCCCGCTCCAAGGGCGGGTAAACACCTGCTGATCGACGCACCACTCACCTGATCTATCAGCTCCTTGACCATGCCGCTGGCTTCCCCTGTCACTGGGTCGATGCCGCCGTACTTGCCTCCCTTGACCAGCTCGAAGCGCACGTGGAACTTGCGGAGCCTGGCGATTTCGTTGACGAGGTCGATGCAGAAGCCCTCGAAACGCGCGTTGCCCGTCAGAGATGCGTCGGACTCGTTCACCAGCATCACGTACGGCTCGCTCTGGAGAAACATGTGAGTCATTTCCAGAGAAGAAGGTCGTCACACGAGATTTCATGCCGGAATGATAATTACATGCTGCTCTGCAAGAACTGTGATATTAATACTGGATGGTCCCAGATCTATGGTTCACAACCATGCGACAATATTTTGAAAATACCTGTTAAGAAACGCTCTAAATAGCACATACCGTGATGAAATCATCACGAATACCAAGGCATGAATAGCTCTGCCTCTTTTCACCCAGGATAGCAGCAGCCACAGTGCGACAGGTCCGCTCCAGCGAGGATAGCAGCAGCCACAGTGCGACAGGTCCGCTCCAGCGAGGATAGCAGCAGCCACAGTGCGACAGGTCCGCTCCAGCGAGGATAGAGCAGCCACAGTGCGACAGGTCCGCTCCAGCGACAAGTGCTGTAGTCGTTGCTTCCTCACCAAAGCGGTAATGACGACCAGCGTCTTGTTGCGCAGGCTCTGCTGAATCTCCTGCATCTTGTCGTCGTGGCTGCGGGTGTAGTTGGGCCCGGCTAACGGAGTCCACGTGCCGACCTGAGTCAGTCCATGCTCGGAGAGTTCTCCGATTGCCAGTGTGAATTCGGTGCGGAACCCCTCGACGTCAAACTGCACAGCTCCGGATAGGCCTTGCAGGCGCACCTGAGATGCCGCGCCAGGCACACAAACAGGTTTACGCAGGGCAAGAAATGAGTTGAACTGTACTGGTATCCATTCTCTGCAATGAATAGCACAAGTATTTCACAATGCTCCGGTCATAAAAGGTCATAACTCGCCTAATACATTGTCACGGAATCACTAAAAGCACCATATTCCAAACCGAGTGGATGGGAGAACATCAACCAACTACACAGGGGTGTGGAGTTCCTTGTCAAGGAGATTGCACTAGACCGCTGACCAGGCGAATAAAGTTGAGAAGGGAGCTGCCCTGCAGCCACCCGGTCTCGTCCTCACAGCTCAGGCGCTGCACCCGCAGAGACCGCCCGTACTCATGAAGGGCATGAGCGAACAGCAGCACGGCATCGTGCATCAGCGCTACCTCTGTCTGAGGAAGACAGGGCGAGGTCACTGTCTCTGCTGGGGGCGCCAGAGTAGGGCATGAGCGAACAGCAGCATGGCATCGTGCATCAGCGCCACCTCTGTCTGAGGAAGACAGGGCGAGGTCACTGTCTCTGCTGGGGGCGCCAGAGTAGGGCATGAGCGAACAGCAGCATGGCATCGTGCATCAGCGCTACCTCTGTCTGGGGGAGACAGGGTGAGGTCACTGTTTCTACTGGGGGCGCCAGGGTAGGGTGGGGCCGTTGGGTGGGACCGTTGTCTCCACCAAAGGGATCCAGTATGTGGTCACTGTCTCTGTATGAGGGTACAAGGGTAGAGCCACTGTATCCATCTAAGGGAATCCAGAAACAGTCCCTGTTCCAGTTTGAGGATACCAGGATAGAGCCGCTGTCTCCATCTGAGGGTGCCAGCATCGGTCCCTGTCTCTCACGAGGGTGCTGTCTCCATATGAAGCACCAGGGGAGCTTCAGTCTCCTGAGGACACTAGAATGACACGATTGTCAGATGCGCAACATATATTTTCGACGAGCCTTCTTCTCTTACCATGACAATAACTTCTGCGGTTAATCATTAAATCACTTCGTTAACAACGGTAGCTTTAAGCTAATTTACATGCCTGTTAGACTAAATGGCTGCCGAAAATGTCACGTGTCCAACATTGTTCACTGCCTTTACTTACGAGCATGCCTGTCGCGTTAATATGAGGATCTTCCGGTACATCAGCCGTCTGAAACGCCAGGCAATTTATGATAAGTTCGAGCTACACCAGGACACCTTACTTTGGTCAGAAAGAGACCTGTGGGATACCTGTCCAGGAGGAATCTGACAAATCATCAGTCAGTCTTACTAACGGATTAGCTACGTACTGACACTGGACAGTTAGGACATTGACAGTCAGGCAAATATGCAGACGAGAAGCCATACTCACATACAAGGTTACACACTATGCCACATTTGCTAGTTAGTGGTGATGGGGATCACTCAAAGATGTCTGTTTATAGCAGACTCCAGATATACTAGAACTTAGGTCGATCAGTGATATACAGCACGTTCAGCAAAGAGTATTTTTCGCATATTGTATGCGATGTATTATATGCGCATGTGTGTATTTTATTAAATTATTATTTATTTTGTGTTTATTATTGCCATATGATAAGAATACAATGTACTCGCAGTGAATAGACTATGCTGTCTTGATCAATACTCATCCCTCACTCTCAATTATCCAGTGAGCAGATACCGCCTGAGATGCAGCCACATCACCGAGCGGTACAGCAATACACTGTCTGACTATCGGCTCGTCAGCCATGGCCTCGACACCCGCAACAACACGGCCCACCACCGCACCGGTCCACCTCCGGAACCCCGCCACCCGCAACAACACGGCCCACCACCGCACCGGTCCACCTCCGGAACCCCGCCACCCGCCACAATAGGACCCGCCGCCACGCCGGTCCACCTCCGGAACCCCGCCACCCGCAACAACACGGCCCACCACCGCACCGGTCCACCTCCGGAACCCCGCCACCCGCCACAACAGGACCCGCCGCCACACCGGTCCACCTCCGGAACCCCGCCACCCGCCACAACAGGACCCGCCGCCACACCGGTCCACCTCCGGAACCCCGCCACCCGCCACAACAGGACCCGCCGCCACACCGGTCCACCTCCGGAACACCGCCACCCGCCACAACAGGACCCGCCGCCACACCGGTCCACCTCCGGAGCACCGCCACCCGCCACAACAGGACCCGCCGCCACACCGGTCCACCTCCGGAACCCCGCCACCCGCCACAACAGGACCCGCCGCCACACCGGTCCACCTCCGGAACCCCGCCACCCGCCACAACAGGACCCGCCGCCACACCGGTCCACCTCCGGAACCCCGCCACCCGCCACAACAGGACCCGCCGCCACGCCGGTCCACCTCCGGAACACCGCCACCCCCACAACAGGACCCGCTGCCACACGGTCCACCTCCGGAACCCGCCACCCCCACAACAGGCAGCCGCCACACCGGTCCACCTCGGAACACCGCCACCCGCCACAACAGGACCCGCCGCCACACCGGTCCACCTCCGGAACCCCGCCACCCGCCACAACAGGACCCGCCGCCACACCGGTCCACCTCCGGAACACCGCCACCCGCCACAACAGGACCCGCCGCCACACCGGTCCACCTCCGGAACCCCGACACCAAACCCGGGCAGTGGAGAGAAACCGGAGAGCCTGTCCAGCGGGGTCAGCACGCGTTTTGTTAGCACCGACCACGCTTCAGGGAAATGACTGGGAATGGCTGGCACAGTCACTCGGTGAAATCGTAGTATGATGAAGGCTGCATGGCTTCGCCGCGCTGACCTGAGGGAGCGGTTGTGACGTGTCCAGGCGTGATATAACGTCATCAGTGGCTGAATGTGTGGGGTCAACTAGCCGCAGGGAGGTTATGTTGCTTCCTGTATACTTGAACTCGTCCAGGTCGAGCGTGTGAACGTTCTGCAAAAGGCGAAGCAAATATACGCAGGGTTACTTACACATCAGACATTGTATACCATAGAAGCGAAGACGTTTTTTACACGTTTTATATTCTCTGCAGCAGAAAATAAATATAGCGGATGGAACCATTGTTTGACCACTAGCAAGCGGGAAATCCAGGATTCCGTTGCATAAAAACATTGGACCACGACATCAGAAGTACAAAGCGTGTTTCTTATTCCGCGTTCTTGAGTGCCGTTGCGAAAGTAGTATGTATGTGCTTAAGCTTCACTCGCTGAGTTAATTTAATATATAACTCATTTCAGTGAGACATGTCAACTAGGCACCGTGTTACAGATAGATGCATATGGCGAACATTAATATGTTAAACCTGGGTGTCAATTTTCATACTTTTGTACTTTGCATGGCCTTGCTTCCCCCCCCATGTTGGCTTCCCCAATAATTTCAACTTTTAACATGGGACCCTATAGGGTGCCCCCAATCCATTTGAACCTATCCATTGCCACCATGCATTCACCCCCCCCTTCCCCCAATATATTGTTTCTCAGAAATCAACGCCCCTGGCTTTATATCAGTAAGACAAATCAATCTTGTATTTCACGTTCATAACTAAAGTGCGATGCTACAATATCCGTAAACTATAATATATGTAATTGCCACGTGGGACGATGGTGTCTATTTTGAGCATCGAAATACGCAGCAGACAACAAAATTAACACATGAGATGCCACAGCTTTAAGCTACTCCAGTAAACAGCAAATTTCGACAGGTCGCATTGGTGCAATGCCCACCACTCCTTCTACAACATGTACGCCATCAGAAACCAGCCTCATTCTCACCCCAGTCTTCGAATGCTAGAGAGACACCGGCTGGCGTCACCGGTTCCACCACTACTGACCAGAACATAGGACACCGATTGACAAGGTCAGTGCTACTGGTGCAGCAGATTCATGTTTTTTTTCTTCAAATCCGACCAGAATCAGTTTGGCCGAATTTGACCAAGAACTTTGGCCGAGTTTGCCGGAGTTGAGACCGCTCAAAGATCTGGATACCCATTGTTCAACTATAGTGCCAAAAAAAGAAGCTTGATGTACTCGTGTTCTCATATGCAAATATTGAATTTTGAAGACTACACTGCAATTCTTGTTTCCATTGGTATTTTGAAGCAAAGCATAAATGGATACGGATAACCCATGGCCATAGGCCGCCCCATACATAGGCGGTCGATGCCGTGATGGCGGCGCTAAGCCTACGTTTTCTGGTTTGCTGGATTTCATGGTTTGATCATAATGAGGGGTTTGTAAAAACGCAAACACAATGTAAGGGAGAGAGAGAGAGAGAGAGAGAGAGGGGGACGGACGGACGGACGGACGGACGGACGGACAGACAGAGAACGAGAGCAAGAGAGATATAAAGAGAGAAAGAAATTGTTAGGCAGAAATGTATATGAGTATAGGGAGACAGAGAGAAAGAGGGGAAAGAGAGAGGAGGAACATGGGAGAGGAGAAGGAGAGAGAAAACAAGAGGGAAGGAAGGGAAAGAGCGACAAAGAGACAGAAAGAAAAGAGACCAGGGAGACAGAATGGCAGAGAGAGAGAGAGAGAGACAGACTTTTAACTGTACCTAAAATCGTGAATGTATTTTGTGAAAACCATGACTCCTCAAAACGTAAAATGTTCTTCATTTTGAACTTAACCATTTATTAATTTCCAGAATTAGCTGATAAAATGGTTGATATTTTCATACCGTTTTAGAAATCGTAATTATAACGTCTATAGTGAGCCCTGAGTTTAAATTCAATTAGCCGCAAGCGCTCCATCCCCTCGATTCAAGCCACAAGAGACCGGTGGGGATGGGAAATGGCGGCGCCGCGCTGGGGTGCGGCTCATGGGAATTGCAGCTGCCCATCCCCACCCTTTGATGGCTCGAATGTGACATCGAGGGTAGGGGGCACTTGAGGTAGCACAAGATGGGAAATGGCGGCGCCGCGCTGGGGTGCGGCTCATGGGAATTGCAGCTGCCCATCCCCACCCTTTGATGGCTCGAATGTGACATCGAAGGTAGGGGGCACTTGAGGTAGCACAAGTGAGTGTATGGCCGGAATAAAGATGATTCAACAAGAGAACGAAAAGGGCTCTCCGAAAGTGCTAAAAATGTAAATAGCATCACTAAGCTCATTTTGTATATCGGTGAAACCGATAGTACCAGAAGGAAACGGAACAAAAAAATAAGGAAAAAACCGGTTAACAGGCAAGATTTAGGTAACATCCGGCGATATTGCCTGATACTTCAAAATCACGAATCAGACACGATAGTCTGGTCGCATTTCAAATCCGGCACGCCTCTAGTTAGTGCGAACTGACCACTACTGACCAAAGAGGTGATGAGGTAGCTGAAGTACTGGTTCATCATGCCAACGTCACGAGCCTGCTCCAACAACGGCCGGATCGCCTCTAGCCGACAATCCAGCAGGATCTTGGTGATGCCATTCTTCTTTATGCGCGTCAGCAGCTGTCTAGAAGTGACGGGCATTATGAACCGCACACTTGGCAGCAACCCCGGGTAACCTGAAGTCGAGCCACACTGGCTGGCTATAAGGCACACTGGCTGGCTATAAGGATCAGGAACGGGTAATAATGACGTACTCGATAGCTGAATTATATATCCTGAAACAATAACGTATAGTTGGTTTTAGATGAGCTTGAACCAAAAGCCTGCTGACGAGAAGTCACAGGATCAGGGTCAATGCCAAGCCGAGCGTATTACGCAGACCCTGAATCTACTACCTCATTGGATAATTCCTTTGCAACGGTAGCATTTGGTATATATCCTAGCGTGCTGCCAATGCTCCGCCAGGATCACACCACTGCCCGTGACGTCCCCGATCCTGGCCTGCCGCCGGCTGATCCGGCGGATAGGTGCAAGGGCGAGACGCGACTCGGGCTCTGGCCTGCCCGAGCACAGCAAACGGAAGGGCATAGTTCTACAGCTGAGCTGGTATCAAGAGAGCATGTTCGTCAATGGTATGTCACGCACGAATTACTCGGCGCAGTGGCACGCAAACACGGTGACAACGAAGGAGTTGGAGAAACCGACGCAAAGGAACACCTTGTTCCATTGAGTTGACCACCTTGCTGTCCTTCTATGACACGCATTTCCTCCTTTCCCCAACGACCTTTGCCTCTGATCTCGGGTTCGCTATTTCAAGGAATGTTCTGGGAGCCTGTCGGTTCCTGGCAAAAGCCAAGACGATGAAATATATGTTGATCAGACCGCCTCCAGGGGCCACAGCAACTCTAGAGTCGCGGATGTTTCGGAATTGGCCCAGAGCATACTACATACGTCATCTCAAGTTTCACAAAACTGAAGTCCTTGACGGAAGCCAAGACTCAGAGAGCGAAGTGGCTGAAATGCCGAACGTCAAAAGAGCATGGTCGATCAAACTGCACTGCTATCCGAGACCAGACATTTTTACAATGCCACAAACTCGCCGTTACTATATCTTGATTATGCCGAAGAGCCATCGCTAGTTGAAAAAAAAGAATGACGAATAATTTGAAATTCAAATTCAAGTATCGTGTCGTTTGCCAGCTCGCAAGGGGTGGCTGAACATCCCATAACAACGCAAACATCCCCCATCGATAACAAGGCAGAGGCTGGATCGGGCATCCCATCAATTGGCCATTCCGGAACATTGAAGATATCATCAAGGCAGCGAAATAACAGCCATGGTGCCGTATAAGCATCCGGGTCCTCTCTCTGTGGAATGGCAATGTACACTGCACACGTAGCATCAGCAGAAACAGCATGGCGACTCGCCACCACCATTCGGCGCGTGTCCGGGTCTGACCTGTAGCTGGCGGGCGCCACGGGCAGCTGATGGACGCTGATGCTGAACCCTGAAGGCGCCGGCGCCCTCAGCACCTCCTGCAGTCGCACCAGGCTGGCGCTGTTCTCGTAGACGATGGCGAAGTCGCTCCAGCGCCAGCTTCGCATCAGCGAGACGTAGGCCTGCGCAACGAGCCGTGTGTAGGCAACGTGAGGACGGCGGCCGACCCATGCCGGAGTGTGGGGACCCTACCGAAGTGTTGGGGCCTTACCGAAGTGTAGGGGCGGCACGGTCAATATTCGCGCCAAACACCGCACAGATTTGAGCTAAGCAAAGTACTTGAAAGCTACGTTGGAGTTAAGTGATACGAAAGTGGTTTCGAAAGTGGTTCGCCAACGCTATGCACAATGCTCATCACCATGTTGGCATGTCTTTGGGTGCGAATAATCAAGTCTGGTCGAAGCGCCCTAAAAGTCGCCCAAATACCTAACTATCAAGTGTGCATGTGTGCACAGACAGGCTGCACACTGTGCACACAGCGGAAGCTGCGGCTTTGACGCTGTCTGTGCCGGTGTCTCAGCGGGTTGTCTTGCAGTCTTCTCGTCTCGCTCTCCGCTGCAACACAAGCACGTGGCTCGCTCGCTCTACCCCGATCTGTCGTGTCTGGTAACCTGAGAGCTGCACAGTGTCACGAAGCGAGGCTGCGCCCTCGGGCGCACCGCAGGATCGAAGTGTCTGTGTACAGGCAGATCACGCTCACGAGCCCAATGTCTGTGTACAGGCAGATCACGCTCACGAGCCCAATGTCTGTGTACAGGCAGATCACGCTCACGAGCCCAATGTCTGTGTACAGGCAGATCACGCTCACGAGCCCAATGTCTGTGTACAGGCAGATCATGCTCACGAGCCCAGTGTCTGTGTATAGGCAGATTACGCTCACGAGCCCAGTGTCTGTGTACAGGCAGATCACGCTCACGAGCCCAATGTCTGTGTATAGGCAGATCACGCTCACGAGCCCAATGTCTGTGTACAGGCAGATCACGCTCACGAGCCCAATGTCTGTGTACAGGCAGATCACGCTCACGAGCCCAGTGTCTGTGTACAGGCAGATCACGCTCACGAGCCCAATGTCTGTGTACAGGCAGATCACGCTCACGAGCCCAACGTCGCGGGCACCCGACGGCCAGCACGGGTCCTCCAATGAATCGATACTCCTGAGCACTTCCATATTTTGAGTCGGAGCCAGCTGGGCCATCCGATGCCAAACTCGGGCCCAAGATTCCTCATACTTAGACCGATAGATTACGGTACTGCACGGTACTAGGATGATATTATCACTCCTGAGTTATGACTCCGAGCATGACGCTCATCTACGTATTTGGAGCAAATCGCCGACCTTGTGAGGAAGACTATGGCAGAGGTGCAGCAATGGTAATTACACTTCTTTGGCCACGTAACATCAAATCTGCAAGCAAAACTGCAGCGTGAAGCAGTGTACAACGAGGGCCACCGACGTTGAGTCCTCAATGTACCTAAGGGATCAACATCCGGGATCCGGGGGTGGGAAGGTCAGAGAGTCAGAGAGCACTTAGCGTCAGATCCACAAGATCACTATTCAGGGTCATCTCGAATAGGCTTACCCAACTCAGCCATCTTGAGGACGCATATCAACCTGGCCTGGCCAGGTAATGATCCCAAATCTTGGTTACATTTTCAGCTGCCTTGATATCCGAACATTTTATACTATAAAACAATCAGTCACGGTCAGTTTCGTGTCCAGATCACCACAGACTCGCAGGATTACAACTTTAATGCTGGTCTGATTATAATCGGAAGTCTAAGAAACTGATCAGAGCCGAAACATCGAGAAGTTACCGTATGATCATCGAAACGCTTGCGTCACACAACGTGCGATTCAATGTGGCAAAAACTCCCATGAAATCAGTGTTTTGCATCGGTTTCCCCTCCCTTTCCGGCCCACGCACTATTCAAGACAAAAATTATTCTGATGAAGATTCTGAGCTCCCTTTGAAGTGGGGCTAAGCCTGCCCCACAGTACATCAAATTGGCCGCACACGCTGAAAATCCGCCTTAGCAAGCACAGACACCAGTGACAAGCACTGGCCGTGCAAAGGACATAGCAGTGTCTTATCCCGTACCATGCACTGCTAATGGATGCATTTTTGTCTTCTGGTTTGGTGTCTCCGTAGTCACGAACTAAAGCATGATAAATTTAAATGGGGATGTATCTTTCAACGCCTCCTCCATTCCAGTCGCGGAAGTCAAACAGTTCCCTTTCATCTGCGACAAAAGACGTCATAGATTTCGCAAGAGCGAACGCTTGTCAAAAGGCGGATCACGCGCGCCGACCGATTTCTACCGACACCAGTCAACGTCGTGCTATCTCACTCCGGGCCTCCGGGCGAAACCTGTGTTATTATGAAACCGTCCTGAGCAGCGAATAGTGTCATCCAGCTTCAGGTCCAACTTCTACTGGCGATCTTGTTTGCAAAGCTTAAAAACAAAATTAGATGTCATAGTTGAACTTCTATTCCAGAAATAATTCGTGACGACATGCTGAGCATCGTGTTGTGTAGATTACGCGGCTCGGTAAGATTCGTGTTGACACATTTTACAAGGGTGTTCAGGAAAGGTTCGACACACCATGTTGAGGGTGGTCGGGTGCGGGTAGACACACCTGTTGAGGGCTCGGGTGGACACACATTACTGATGGAGTGGGTAGACATACCTCGCCGAGGGGGTGGGTAGACACACCTCGCCGAGGGTTTGGGTGGGCATACCTTGCCGAAGGTGCGAGTAGACACACCTTGCTGAAGGTGTAGGGTGTGAGTAGACACACCTTGTTGAGGGATCGGGTGGACACACATTACTGATGGTGTGTGTAGACACGCCTCGCGGAGGGTGTGAGTAATCACACTTTGCCGAAGGTGCGGTTAGACACACCTTGCTGACGGTGTAGGGTGTGGGTAGACACACCTTGCCGAGGGTGGCCGGATGCGGGTGAACGTTGACGGAGTAGTCGTCCCGCTTGAGGTGGTAGTCCCAGCGTGTCTCTATGTGAGGCACCTCGAGTGTGTCGCAGATGCTCTGCACGTGCGCCGAGGTGGAGGCAGCCTGCGGTCCGAACACGGCAGCCACGCCCCGCTGTAGCACGCCGCACACTGTCGCGCCAGAGGCTGACGGTCACTTGTTCCGCCCGGGACCCGTCCAGTACGCGGGCGGGTGTTACTCGAGGAATTGTAGCCACTTATGGTATAGGCCAAGCCATCAGATGTCGTCAGAGCAACCACAACAATCGGCTGGTAGGAACGCTCGGCTGCGCTCTGTCTCCAAGCACATGATCGATTTAAATATCCATTACACGCGAGACAGCAGTCAATATCCATTGCGTTATTGACGGCATGCACATGGATATACGCCGTAATGAATAAAGCGAATATTCACCGTTATACAATGCAACATTAAGCATGGCAGGATACTTCGAAGTGCAAGAATGAGCAGCATTGTTTTAATGCTTCCAGTGCTACCTAAACGAAGCACGAGGTTAAAGGAAACATAGGAGACACAGCAATATGACGGCCCATTTTCAACCATCAGGAAGGTTTTCATTTCACGACCGAACTACAATTACTCGTTACACGGGCTGCATGCTGTAGAAGTGCGCTATGTACGCTCTGGTTGTGACGTGTGCACAGTGTACGGCGCGACTGACCCGTCCTGGTGGCCTGGTAGCTGTTGCTGGGCGGAAGTCTCTGCACCAGCCCGTGCAGGTAGGTGTGGGGCAGCAGCCGAGGGTCCCCGTTAACGCGGTCCACAGCGTGCAGAAACGCTGACTCCAACAGGTCTTCTCCGGAGTCAAACAGACCCACTGAAACGGTACCGAACAACAGACTACTGAAACATGGCTGTGAAACTGAGACACATCGCTGACTAACGAACACACAGAAATACACAGAAAACGTTACCGAACAACAGACCACTGAAACATGGCTGTGAAACGGAGACACATCGCTGACTAACGAACACACTGAAATATTATCGCCGAGCAGGCCCAGCGAAACATCATTGGTCACAGTGGGATGGATCCATGAAAAACATAACTTTTGAGGTAATAAGTTATGCATCTAGATTCACCGCAGAAATTATAAACTTGGTATTGTAGGAACCGTTGAGAAACGGTGGGTAAACCTACATGGGATGTACTACGGAAAGAGGATATATAATGGTTGAGGATATATAAAGCTCGAGTTCTTTCCAAACACATTTGTGATTACGGACAGACCAAATCCAACACAACGGCTGCCTCAGTAGCAGGACATCATTTTGAGCGAGGACTAAGCCCGCAGTCTACACACGTGCATATGGTACCAGCATAAGGCACCAATAGGAGCGCTGGACGAGCGGGGACGAAGCCCGGAGTGTACTCCCGGGTATCTGATGCCAGTATAAGGCACCAATAGGAGCGCTGGACGAGCGAGGGCAGGAGGCCGGCGGACTGCGGGACTGCTGCAGGCGCAGGATCTGGCACCAAACCGCGAAAGGGCACCAAACCGCGAAAGGGAATTCGTGAATGGATGACAACTGCTCTCTCTTGACAGCCAATGAAGGCATACAGCCGCCCCTGCAGCTCAGTTGGTTAGACCGCTGGCCAACACTGGTCTCCCCTGTCCTGGCGACACAGGGTTCGAGTCGCTTCACGTGCTCGCATTTGGCCCCCGGCTGGGAGGGTCAGTTGGCAGCTGGCCCGGTAAGGCCGGGGACGAGTTACCGGGTGGCCGTGTCGGTGCATTGACGGCACGTTAAACTTTTGGTCAAAATTCTGCCGTTGAACTGGAATTCATGGATCGGGTGGTGGGGCCAGGGTTCACGCAACAAGCTCTGCTTAGCAATAGAACCCTGGTTCATTAAAGCCTCCCCAGCAATAACTCGGATTAAATTTATTTAAAAAATACATTGTACCACAAACTGAATGCACTATGCCAAATTGGCCGAATAGAATATGTGCCATGCTGTGTCATGGTCCTTACGTCTTACGTCTCCCACCCATTCCGCTCAATGTATGTTCCATACACCCTTTTAGCACGAGGGACGGCCCACATTTGAGACTGCCAGACTGTCCATGGGTTCTAAGGCGTTGATATAGTTAGTAACAGTTAATCAATTTCTTATAATTTAGCAAATTAAGTATGAGAATGATTCATGGGCATTCATTCAAGCATGCAACCGGACCTAGATGCACAGATTGCATGTACAAGCTGATGATGCATCTTTAAATTGGCCGCTGAGATGAATAAGCACGTCACAAAAATATTTTGTCACTAAAACCAGTGCCTAAAACTGGTTAGGCACTGCCTGAATTGCCTTAATGGGCGCACCGCCAATGCTGCATGCAAATCATCCCTTTTCCAGAGATCAAGTTGCTTGCAAAATGCAGATTTCATCCTGTTGTCTCTACAAAAAACCAAACGAGGAATATCTGAGTCATTCCTTCTGCCTTTACCATAAAGCTGATGCCAACTGATGTCGACTGAACTAAAAGTCCATATTCAATTATTGACATTCTCAAAATCTCACCTGCCTTGCTTTTGAACAATTTATGGATGGCTGACACACAAGTGTATCATTGCCCTTTAAAACTTTCTCTGATACTGCATGCAACATAGCACCACCTTGAAAGACGCACTGCATATACTGCATATATGTAGACATAGGATTACTAGTCGAGAGCCAAGGATGGCCTGACCCAATCATGTAACCTGACCTAAATGCACAGAGTTCATGTACAAGCAGATGTGCCTGCATCATTATTGACCAGAAGATTCGCCTGCAATCGTTTACCACTGGTTTTTAAGCTCTTCAGTAAGGATCGGAGACTCTCTAGAGCCTTCGGCGTGCGAATGCCAACTATTCTGTAGGATGCTTGGCCGACGTTTCTCCCCACGGGTTTGGTGATGGTCGAAATTTACCTTTCAGCTGCGCTGGAGTGCGTAGCGTCGTTCGGATCGGAAATGCTCCCCGTCGGCGCGCCTCCACGCACGAGCGATCACATTCCAGCGCCTGGCACAACTGAAGACGTGCCGCGAGTTTTATTAGGCCGACTGGCTGCCAAATCCCAGCTCTGCCTGCCGCCGCATAACAAAAGATCATCGTGGACCCGTGAAATATCGAGTGTACCAGAACACCAACGAAACAAGCGAAGGGACCTGCTAACTCGGACACAGCCTCCGTCCTAATGCGTACAAGTATGGCAACAGAGATGACAGAAGCTCATACCTGTCTCCCAACCCATGTAACTCGATATTTGCATTCTGAAGTTACTGGATGTAATACCGACTTATAAGCCCCAGGTACATCTCCGGGCAGCACTGTGTCTTGAAAACGTTGAATTGTTTTACCTATTACATTCAGTGGATGGGCGATTTGGCCATTTGTCGATAAAATAACGAATAACGTGTTTGTTTATCACCGTTTGTGTAGCATTTGTGCTGAGAAGAGTGGTCTACACATTACCTCTGTACAAATTGGGCGCTGTTTAACCTCTGTTTTTAATAGTATCAACATAGTTTTTACGGCAGTTTTGTTGCTTGCTCAAATTGCTTGCGACATTGCTCAAATTCTGCAATGTACGGCTAAACTGGAAGCATAGGTGACCTCAGTGTTTTTTTTTATTAATTAGCACTGGGAGTGTTGGAACTGGAGCAGACAAGACAACTGAGCATGGTCCTGGTAGACTGTACCGGGGATTATATACATGTCCTGGTAGGCAGTGCCGGGGATTATACACGTGGTCCTTGTAGGCTGTACCGCAGCATGAACATGTAGGGCGGTACAGTATACCTACTACGGCCACTTGGTTCTGTTCTGGTGGGTGCTGGCGCGCGCAGAATTACAGCGGAAAGCAATGTGAAGTTTCCCCTCCCTGAGTCCATTATGCTGCAGCAACGTGGCTGCATCTGCCCCTCGCTGCATGTTTTGTTTAGCACCGCTGAGAGACCGCGACATCACAAAAAAACGGGCTGTACGACGTCCCACCTCAGTACCGCTACGTACTGCTGAGCTTCATCTCACTCCAGAGATAGCACGTGAAATCTCTGAAAACTGTGCAAAACTGCGTTGTCGTTTCTTCGCGGCATATGTCTCATCGGTCTTTTTTGCACGTAAAACTGTTAAATATACGTCAAATATATATAGGAATATATTTTGATCACATGTCAGATACACTGCGTAAGTAAAAATGGCTGAGCATGAGATATTTAGTCATATACCATCGCATACGCGCGGTTTGCCACGCCAATAAATTCGGACAACTTGTGTCAATCGCAGACCGACTATTTGGAATCGGGCACGGCCATCATACACGCAGATTTATAAATTCCGGCTATCAAGAATAAGAACCGAAAAAGGCAGGAGACAGCTCGCTTACGGTGGTGTGTTGAAATATTACGAATACAGTCACGATTCCTAACCTTTAGAACGATGAAACAAACAAATGAGTGATGCAACACTGCATACACAAGTGCCACAAAATATATGCCTCAGCATGACAATCGAGAAAATTTTGCACATCACTGGTTTCCTCAGCTGATTTCGGTACGCTTCAAAACGGTTGCCGTTCGAGGATTCCCCGAAGGTTGCGATTTCAGAGCCTCCCAATATCTCGCTCTCGTGCTTTCTCAGTCTCTCTCTCCCTGTCTCGAGTTTGTGATGGCATACTCGTATCAGTTCAAATTCCAGTGGGTATTGCGTTTGAATTTTGCATGCATGTGTCATTTTATGCTGAGGAGCAGATTTTTTAATAGAGCCTTCAATTTCGACATAAGAACATCGAAAACCAAACTGCCTCGGCAGACATTGGTTACAAGCTTGCTGAAATCGGGCTCCTTTGGCGAATAATAATCTGCTCGTATCTCACACTGCAATACGCTGTACCGAATTGGCGAAGTATCATTTGCCGTACGACGCGTCGTGGCTCTTTCTGCGCCATAGCTTTTCCGCTCAGTTTATACGACACCTGTGTTGAGTGCGATATTTTCTATAGCACTGTGGATCATTGAGCCGCCGTCGGTCCGATCCCGTGGCAGGCTGGTCACGTGTCATGACGTAGCACTGCGCGACCGTCGGCAGACCGACACTAAGCGGTCACCACATACACACGAAAGGCAAGTGCAACCAGAAAATCATTTCATTGAGAAGAGATTACAAGCACATCGGAAGACATATTTGAACTGAATTTGGCACACATCAAAGCTAGAAGAGCAGGTCCAATTCTGAGTAAAAACTGTGATTTGCTACGATGTAACCAAGCATGTAAGGCCTTAACAATATTTACGGTTGGGTCAGGTCGCTCATATGTACTTTTGTCGCACACGCACAAGCGTGGACTCGCTAGGGCTTCGCCCTCGCTTGTAGTCAACCTATATGCACACTGACTTCGCACTTCGAGGGTTCTCTTTCGTGAGCACAGTGTCAGTACTACTCTTCCGACTCTGGTGGCTATCTCTGGTGGCCGATCGTCACGACTTTGACATGAAACTGCTGCAGATATACAGGCATTTCCAACGCTGTTTATATTTCACCATCCTCGTATCATTTCTTCTCCACGAGCTATGCAGCTGAAAGCCGGCTCAGGTTCCCGCAGAGGCGTTACAAAAAGCCCACAATACAAATACGGCTTACATGTTGGATGAATCATAGCTAGCTGTGTGTAAAAGTGCTTCCATGATTATACACTGATACGACGGAGCTAGCAGACCTGCTGAACACATAGAGCGATGATTTCTTGAGGCAGGATATCTCCGAAATAGACTTGATTGCAGCTCAAAGTCATACACAATGATCCAAAGATTGGATCATCCCAGCAATCAACGCATCATAAACATACTCAATTTTCAAAACAATGGTATGTTAACAGCTATGTGCAAAACTGATGGCACACGGAAATATTTTTGACAAATATGAACAGCAGAAGAAGCCAATGTGGACGAGAGCATTTCATGATTTTATCAACAAACCGTCATTCCACAAATTGCCCGCAATCCGTGCAATAATCAAGCAATTTCCAAGTCCTGAGCAGTAATCAAGTGCCATATTTTCGGCTATTCTCATCATAAAGCAGCGATACGCAAATCGAAGTTGCTTCTCCACACCGGTCGCACAATCAATTTCCCCTTCCACCGAGGCAGACCGAGCTGTGCAACCCCCGCTCCCGTCTGCTCGAACGGGTGTTGACGAGGCTCCCGGGCCTCGATGTGATGTTGGCCAATTTCCCCCTTCCACAGAGGCAGACCGAGCTGTACAACTCCCGCACCCGTCTACTCGAACGGGAGTTGGCGACGCGCCCGGACCTCGATGTGATTTTGTCCATTTTCTGCGACGGCCCAGTTCCGTATCGTCAGCGAAGTGTGAGCGGGTAGGTTGGACAGCAGACGATGTGGTTTACTGCCTCGGGGACCGGACTGTGCGTGCGTGGGGAGGGTGGTAGATGTGTGGGTGAGTGGATGGGGGAGGGGTGGATGTGCGGGGAGCCAGCGTGCCGTCTGGTAGAGTGGCACTGGATGAAGCTTTTGACGAAAACGAAAGCCCACTAACCCATATACGGATAAGTTAGGAGCACACGACAACCAAGTTTGAATCAAAGTGTCAAGAGTGGAAAGTTATTCCTTGAAATGTAAGAGTGGACAGTTGAAGTCGAAACCAGACAAAACTCAAATTGTGACTATAATGCAACATAGTTGTTACAGTAGTGTGACACAATGCATGCAACATATTACCAGCATCATGCGTCTTTCTCCTAACTACCAGTATACACGCTGGATGAGTGAGGGTAAGGGTTCAAAACGAAGTGCAGCCGAAACGCCGTGTATATCAGTCTAAGGCGAATTGTCTTGAGCGTTTATAAAGACAGGCGCCTTCAGCATGCATGCAGAGCTCAAGTAATTTCGAATGTTATACATTAACCAAATTGCATTGCCAAAGGCTGGGATAGAAGCGCCATCCGTCCCTGGGATTGAACTCAATACTTCGGGATACAAACGAACCATGTTGCCAACTTTCCATTCCGACAGATGACAAGTACCGGCTGTAGTGCGAGTTGTATGGTAAGGCTGTAGTGTGAGTTGTATGGTAACCAACGAGTGCGCGGAAATATCGCCGCAGGTAACTCACTTTGATCAATGATTAAAACATTTCAGATATATATATATATATATATATATATATATATATATATATATATATATATATATATATTTGTGATGAATATTGGTTCGTATCAAACTTAAAAGGGCAGATCTGCTCCCGAGTCACAAAATTAGAACTTCAAGCGCTGTACTACACCGTGAACCTCTGTTGAAAGTTGTCCGCGAGCAGAAATACCACCGCGAGCCTCTTTCTTTGAGCAATTCCTAAGAGAACTTCATGAAGGATAGCAGGATAAAATCGGTAGTCATAATAAAAAGAGCACATCTGACCCTAAGTGACGAATTAGGGCCCTAAACGCTGCGGAAAAATTTCGTATGGTTTCAAAAGCTCATTCATTTGCAATCTATGTATTTCGCATTATATAGTACTACTCTTCATGAGGTTATTTTCTATGACAACAATGGAAATGTTCTTCTTGAAACCAGAAAATAAGAATTTCCTGTGAAATAATACGGAAATTAATTCGGTACTGTGCGATACTTTGTGCTTCACTTGTTTTCAGCAAATGTCCCCATGAAGAAGTGGAAAAGTGGGATCTTACCTCATCATGCGCACCTAAATCATCATAGAGTACTTGGCTTGCAGTCATATAGCCCAAAACACGGCATATTCATTTGAGGCATTAAGCATACGTTCAGGAAGGATTTCAACAAAACTGATTCAAGGAATGAACATAAATGTTGAACAGGTACCTCATGAGTATTTGAGAGTGAGTGGATAGGTATGTGAGAACAAAGTTCAAATTCAACCCGAATTTTCAGGTATTATCCTATTCCCCGATTAGATGGCGCTATACAAGAACACATTTCTCATCTGGAATCAATCATACAATGCGTACCCGAATACGATCATGTTAATGCATGAAGTATCGCAGTACTACCTTCATGACGCAAATGCTTCCTAATCGTATTGATATGCTCCTCAGATCACCACCACCGATATAAATTTATCTGGGCTCAGTTCAGCTTCGGATAGGTCGCACGAGCTGGTGTTACCACTCACCGCCCCGACTCACCTATTCGCACCTGTTCTGCTGTCGCCGAGACGACGGCGCCGGCCAGCGTACAGGCGCAGAGGAGAGCCGTTGCCATGGTGACGGCCGGCGCGGACGCCGACTGCGGTAGCTCTGGCGGTCGCTCCCACTCGCCACGCGCTTCGGCCGGTGCGCGGCGCGCGCATCAGGCCGATTGACAGTGAGCCGGAGACCCCGGACCACGGAAACAAGTGGGGAACGGACCTAGGGTACAGGACGACGGCCGGGTCAGGTCGCAGGAGCTGTGTCAGGTCACGGGAGCTGAACCAGATAACGAGCCGACCACTGCACGGTTCGTTGGAAGCGATCGCTGATTCAAAACCCGTCCAATGCATGGAAAGGAAAGTCAGTGAAGATCAGAAAGGTTAGCTGATTATTGATGTGCATATTTTATTCTGACAGTGGTCGGCGGTGCATGCAGCACATCGACTAAGTGTACCGAGCCGCGTTAGAACGCTAAAACCATATTTAAGAAATTAACGGTCCATTGCATACCCAGATAAAGTGTGTGCACACCTAAGCATGCCCGTCGTTCATTTAGAGATGTGCCAGTGTCGCGCCTGATAGAAAGCCGGACATAGCGGCGTATCTATTTGTTGTTGCAACATGACAAGTCATAACATTGTGAAATGCAGCGACATCTACATCTGATGTCATAATCTACATAACAATCTACATAACATCGTCACATGCAGCACTACGAAGCAGCTCAGCTTCTACGTATACGTACGGTCCGTGAAAGAAAGCGTAACCAAAGTGTGTGTAGGTCAATTTACAAGATACATCATTGTTGTTGCACTCGTGATGGAGGTTACAATCAGCATTTGCTAAAGATGCTCAATTGTATTGTTTGAAAGCAAATATCGTGCAGTTTCATGAGGGATAATATCATCCATAGATGACATAAATTATTACTTATATATATATATATATATATATATATACATTCTAGACGATCATGACATCAACTGGACAGAAGCAAAACTCGCATCCTGTTAAACACAGAACGCTGCGCATAACGCACAGCTACAACATTTATGTGATGACCCCTCAGGCTGTTTTTAGACCCGCGACGGAGCCTCTCCAGATTGAGTTGATCTGAAGGTGATCGGTTGCCGTGGGCGCGTCGACTGTGACCGTCGACCGGTTACTGTGGGCACGTCAACTGTCTAATCTTTCGTGTCCAGGTCTATATAAAGACAAACACGTGACTTTCCGCGTGGTGCAGCACCGACAGACTGATCGCCAAATGCTGCATTGTTGCCCACACGTCGCTGACTGGCTTTAGATCAGAGCCATTGCATTACGAATACTCTCTGTTCAAATGGCTGTACTGCGTTGCTAAGCATGCCATAACTACCCCGAATATTTTGTGATCTTACCAGTCACGTTCCTCGTAGCTGGAGTTTTTATATTTACGAGCTTGCATACTACACAAATGATGGAGCGACACCAAAGGCAAAAGGTGTGACAACGTAGCCAATGAAGAAATAAGATATAATGGAAGAAACCCAAAGGCTAGAGTGAAGAAGCGAAATAAAAAGATAGCGAAAATCCCGGAAGCCCAACTTGGTGTGCCGCAGCTATTGCTCACAATCCGGACATCTGGAAACCGAAGTCAGCGACCAGTGAAGGCGGAGCAGGTTTGCTGTGGAATGGCAGCCACGTGACGGCTTTCCAGTGGCGGCGCCGGTACGGTGGTCAGTCCGCCGAGCTGGCGCAGACCTAGGAGAGCACGAACATGTCGGTCGACAGCTGACAGGCCATTTGTGCGTGCTCCACGGTGCCGGGCGCATCTGTGGACATACAGTGGTACGGTCACATCAAGCAGTGCTCAGCACATCCGTGCAACTGGACATATTGTAGTACATACATCACAGACAAAACTCATAAATCAATCCACATACAGGCTAATCTCCCTACAGCATGGGTATTTATATGCAGGGCAATGCGTCGCCGTGCAGGCAGGAGACTAATCAGATGTCTTCCATGTTAGTTTTGAATTAGTAAGGGTCTTCAACTTCAGCGATTAATCGCCGCGCCAAAAAATCAAACATCTGAGTCCAGGACGTTAGGGAATAAGTACTGATGGAAGCAGAATGTAAAACAACCAGGGATTATATTCAGATCTCGTAAAACGCGAACGGAGAGCAACGCACTATTTCGTCAATCGTAAAGTCCAGATACTTGTCGCTAAACCCGGGAATTTTCGAGATGGGTCGAAACACTTAGAGCAGACATGTTGTCCGGTGTTAACCCTGTCCAGCTTCTGTTGGACGTATGAGTGGCTCGGTGACCTATCCGCTAGGTCTACACCCGAACCCTAATACTCAAATAATATTTGCCATCCATTGTCACACACATGTTGACATACTTTCCATCCAGATTTAGAAGCGGCTCTTCCAGGCTGGATCCAGTGCTGACGCTCCCCAGCTGGATCCGAATACCAAATACCCACCATCCCGACCAAGTAATGTGCTTACCCAGCTGGGTCCAGTCGGTTTTCCCGGCGTCTTTACGGGCCTCGGCCACAGCCATCCTCAGAGCACTGAGGCAGCTGTATGTTGTGCACAGAGGCGGCTCTCCGGTCGCTACGGTACCCAATCATCAGGTCAATGTCAGATCAGGTCAAGAGGTCGGGCCATCGGATGCATCCTACGGCAATGTTTCATGCAAGCTATTGGGGGAAGGAGCAGTGCATGAAGCTATCGGGCTCCCAAGCATTGTAAATGGAGGGAAATCCCCCCTGAGGCTCCATGCTAAATCTGGAAGATGTTGGTCAACATTGATGACAATGACCCACTCAGAGGCACATACAACGACACTACTGTCAAAGATGTACCCAGTCACCTACGGCCAGAGAAGAAGTAGTAATTGATAACATAGAGGTGATGAAATAGGGTATATGATGTGCTCCTTTGCTTTACCGGAAGCCACCATTCTAAAATAAAGCTAACGGCGTAACGGGAAGATCACCAGCACACTTCCTATAGTAAATCGCTAAGTTGGTGTTGCCATAAGATAAATTTGGTGGTTGAAAGTAGCCTAAACATAGCAACTGTAATATTGTCAGTGTTACATCTATGAAGTTAGTGATGCCGGCGATGTTGCTGCACCTGAACCCGCAATCCAGGTATGCTACATTATCAACCAGTGGCTAACTGTACCGATTTCGAAGTGTACTCTGCATGATTTCTGGACCCAGCTATATTTTTCCCAATATAAATGGCACACTGAATGTTCACAAAGGCATTCCTCAGTCATAACCACATAGTGACAGCGCATTAGGATTGGGAAGTTGGGGAAAACTAATGGAAGAATTAAGCTGACAACTGTCAACTCAGTGATCAATTGATAGCCAAAATTTCACCGGATGAGAAACGGAGCTCGACTTAAGTTGACATGTCTCGCAGGTCAAAAGAACGCCAAGAAAAGTGGACTTTGATTCTCAGGTGACGGAGCTGACCTTTCGAGTTGAAGATTCCGACCGGATTGTAGTTGTTATCCAACAGCTTTACGCGGAAATCAGTCGGGATGTCCTTGCTAGATGGCACGAAGTAGCTCTGAAATACAAGACGGTGCTTATGCGCACATGTGTTCCGACGTAGCAATATCGACAACGCAAATACAGTTATGGTAAGATACCATGTCTCACATGTCCATTTGCTTTTATAATAAGTGAAGTGAAGTGAAGTGTCAGCTTGGTTATTTTGGACGCATCGACTACAAGTATTGCACATTCGATATTCTCACACGAGGGAATCGAATGAAACCATTACAAAGGAGTAGATTGGAGTGGAAAATGCTTACCAGCCTCGATAATTCATGGAGCCTATACTAGCCGGAACCCAATTGGTCTGCGGAACTTCGGAATGCAACATGGAACCTTCAAAACTAGCTTATTTTGCAGCTACATAATCGCAAAAGCCATGGGGTAAGAGTTGAACATTAGTACAATAACACAGGACTACTAATGAAACACCAGGACGAAAATCCTGGTGTCTCCACAGGCAGGCAACCGTAGACAGGTACACAGCGCTAGACAACCGACAAAAACCAGACCGATAGGGCAGTTAAAGAAAAACAGAGTTAAATGTGCATGCGTGCATATACATACATACAAACATGCATACATACACACATACATACACCATTGCATACATACATGCATACAAACATGCATACATACATGCATACATACATGCATACATACATGCATACATACATGCATACATACATGCATACATACATACATACATGCATACATACATGCATACATACATGCATACATACATACATGCATACATACATGCATACATACATGCATACATACATGCATACATACATGCATACATACATGCATACATACATGCATACATACATGCATACATACATACATGCATACATACATACCTACATACATATTTACATATATACATACATATGTACATATACACACACACACACACACATATATATATATATATATATATATATATATATATATATATATATAAAATATATATATCTTCTGCACAAATGATTACGAAACACGTACCAAAGTGTTCCATCGGACCTTACCAGTCTAATGACGTGTAGTGCGCAACGTTATAACTCAGGGAAGGTGTCATATCTGGTGAAGGTCTTGATTCCGTTTTCCTAGTTTTGCTCAAAATTTATCTTTCACTCTTCTATGGTACAAATGGCCACTCAATTCGAAATCTACCACTCCAAATCACCTCAAACTGGTTTCAAATTCGAAAAACATTACCCCAGATTATGTTGGGTGCATGCCTGTGGATGACCATAATCCTGGGATGACCTGGGATGGCTCCTAACAACATAAATGCAAGACCAGCATTCACTTTTACCCCTACGCTATCTGAACTTAGCTTGGTGATATTTACTTCTCCGAATGTTTCGAAATGTATGCGGTCAGGATACCATTGACTTCACCTGGAGTTTGTCCAATGGTTCGCTCATGGCGTTCAAGCTACCATCCCATAGGTCGTGGCCAGATCTACACGCGCATACTCTGTTGCTTTTTTTAGCAATTTTCTGGACGTGATCGTGTGGTTCAGCCAACATATCCGATTTTCTCCATATGTGTATTTTAGCCCGAACAAGGCAGCCAACGGGTGAACTCACAAGGGCATGCTGAGCGTCACTGGATATAACTGTGTCAAACAATACGCCGGTTCTTGTTCCATGTCTCTAGCTCATTTCGGAGCGAAATTGCTGAAGAGGGGACAATAACGCCTGCTCGCCCCCTCGATAGGGGAAGATAGCGAAATGCTCTGTCTGCTGAGACGAGGCGAGAGTTAACACGACCCCACCTCCCACCAGCGCGTGACACGATCGCCGGGACGCCGTACTGCTGTCACTCTCACCGCGGCGCTATCGGTGAGCTTCTGGCCGGTGGTCGGGTCGTAGCGGTACTGCTCGAACAGGTGCAGGCCCATGCCCATGATGAACGCGCCCTCCAGCTGTCCGACGTCGACCCAGGGCGACAGCGACTGGCCGGCGTCTTCGTACAGGTCGACCCGGTTGACGCGGTACTCGCCGGTCAGCACGTCCAGCTCCAACTCGGCTGCCGCGAGCGCGAACACGTTGTACGGCGTGGCCACCGGCTGCTGGCTGTGGGGATGGGTGTACGTCACTACAGGCTGTGGGGATGGGTGTACGTCACTACAGGCTGTGGGGATGGGTGTACGTCACTACAGGCTGTGGGGATGGGTGTGCGTCACTACAGGCTGTGGGAACGGTGTGTGCGTCACTACTGGCTGTGGGAGCGGGGTGTGCGTCACTACAGGCTGTGGGGACTGGGTGTGCGTCACTACATGCTGTGGGGACTGGGTGTGCGTCACTACAGGATGTGGGGACGGGGTGTGCGTCACTACAGGCTGTGGGAACGGGGTGTGCGTCACTACAGGCTGTGGGGACGGGGTGTGCGTTACTATAGGCTGTGGGGACGGGGTGTGCGTCACTACAGGCTGTGGGACCGGGGTGTGCGTCACTACAGGCTGTGGGAACGGGGTGTGCGTCACTACAGGCTGTGGGGACGGGGTGTGCGTTACCATAGGCTGTGGGGACGGGGTGTGCGTCACTACAGGCTGTGGGAACGGGGTGTGCGTCACTACAGGCTGTGGGGACTGGGTGTGCGTCACTACATGATGTGGGGACAGGGTGTACGTCACTACAGGCTGTGGGGACGGGGTGCGTATAACTACAGGATGTGGGGCGGGGTGCACATAACTATAGGCTGTGAAGAGTGGGGTACGTCACTACAGGCTGTGAAGATGAGTGTACGTCACTACAGGCTGTGGGGACGGGGTGTACATCACTACAGGTTGTGGGCACGGGGTGTGCGTTACTACAAGCTGTGGGGATGGGGTGTACATCACTACAGGCTGTGGGGCTGAGTGTACAACACTACAGGCTGTGGGGATGGAATGTACATCACTCTACAAGCTGTGGGGACGGGACCTGTAGATTACTCTGCAGACTATGCGGACGGGGTACAGATTGCTCTACAGGCTGCGTGGACGGGGCTGGGTGTATATCATTTTGTAGGCTGTGCAAACTGGGTGCACACCACTGAACAGCCTGTCGGGACGAGGTATAAATTATTATACAGGCTGTGGGGTCGGAACATCAATACAGGCTATGCAGCTTATACTTGTCCACAGCCTGTAGGACTGGGGTATGGATCACTCCACAGGCCGGCAAGGAGACGATGATCAGCTTATCACCATAATACGGCTGGATGGCATCACGAGTGGAGGGTGGAGCAGTTGCGTACAAAGCCGCCTGCTAAGGAATGGGAGAAGTGGTGGCGAACGATCAATGACGTGATCAGAAGCCAGTTGTTGTGGGCTATCAGCTACAATACCGGCGGTTGTGTGCCAGTTTGCAAAGTAGGAGTCAGGAATGGTGATGAGGCGTGATGATGGTGTCGCGAGCATGGAGGTATTTGGCATCACTTAGCAAACAACAATCGCTTCGATGGTCATAACTCCATGACGTGCATGAAATAATTCAACGGGTGGTCACCCTTAGGCTGGTCAGAGTTCCCAAACTGTTTACTTTTGGAGCCTGGGTCGATTGACTTGGAGAAGGCTTCCTTGCCACCTTATAGACCCCAAGCTAGACAACTGCCCTGTTTTCATATCTGCCCTGTTCTGGACAGCTGCTCGTCGCTACCCTGCGTAGCTTCCGGGACTGTGGGAGAGGACGCTGAACTGACGACCAGTTCTTTATTAGTGTTGCAAACGGCGGCAGTTCACCGCAAGTGCTAACCAGCCTTCGCTCAGCTTTTATCGCCACTATACTCACTAGGAATGCACCGTCAAATTGATGTTTGCCGCGTTGGCATCTTTGATGACGTCACGCCACGCCTTTCCGTCAGCTTTGTAGGGCTTCAGACGCTCATTCATCTCCTCGCATGCAGCCTTGGCCGCCTGATGTCAGTCGCGCAGTGGCATTAAATTATAGGGACAGCACACCAGGAAAGCAATCTAGTCACCACAAATTAGTTTTGGTTTAAAAAAAAAAATTCAGACTACATTTAAATGGAGAAGATAATTTTGATTTACAGAACCTACGCCAGTCTCACAGGGACACATAAATGCGCTACGACGTCTTCCCAGGCTGTATCTTTCACGATAACATCAAGATCATAGATAAATGGAGACTACAGGCTATGCCATCATAACGTAGCATGATACACCCTCGACCGACTCAGCATTCCTCCTACGTCACCACCTGCTTCGCAGCACGACACAACGACGTCTGTCGTGATACATGTACAAGACTGTACACATATACAAGACTGTACACGATGCGGATTCTACGCCCGTGAAAATCGAGATGGATAGCATGATACCAAGACTGCTCGCTGGAACCTGAGGCTTATTTCCCGTGAATTTCACAGCGTGCGCAGCTGTTGGTCTGGCAATCGCCACAATCTGAAGCCGAACAGAGGGCCCAAAGCCCGCCACTGTGATAGCGTCCGAACTGGTTGTAAGCCGGTCTGGAGGTGTCTTCCTCCACCCCAACCACCCGTGCGCCAGTCTGGGCCTTACCATGCTGCACATGTCGCTGCCCAGGCTGCCGCCGGTTGCCGAGCCGTTCGGGTTGATCACGTTCATGTTGGGCTTTATAGAGACGAGGCTCATGGAGACGCCCAGCACCTTGGCGCAAACCTGGGCCACCTGCGGCACGTGAGCGGCTTGGTGGTACTCACGATAATAACGATCCACGGATACATTAGATCGAAGGACTGATGGTCGTCGGAACAGGCAGACTGATTATCAAACAGTCAATGCAAATGGTAGTTAAGGAGACTGACATACAAATAGTAAGCATCACCAATATCAAATGTTTCACGCCACACAGCATGACGCTCACGATAATGAAGATTTACACAGACATTACATTGCTGTACTGACGATCGCCTGCACAAATAGGATTGTGCAGTGCAGCGCAGTCCGATCTAAGTTCAGTTTATCAGTCACAGTCGCACTGCCTTCAGTGTTCATCCAGTCACACACCGTCTAGCATGTATGTAGAGCCAACATCACTTCGGGTGCGATACATTCACAAAATTGCGTTACAAAAGGTGAAGTAAAAAGCACCATCTCTGTCCGAGACGCCGGGATACAAGCCAGCCACTTTACTGGTTTGCCAACCGGTACGGATGACGGGTGCAGGCTGTGGTATGATGTGCATGGCAAGCTGCGGGAGCGCGAGAATGTCGCCGCAAACATCTTGTCTTCTGGACGGAAGTTAAGAGTACCTCAGGAGAAATATTTGCATGAACTTGGTGGATCTCAAAATGAAAAGAGCAGATATCGCTCTGAGTGAGGAAATTAGAACTTGCAGTGTTCATTACAACGTGAATGTTGTTGAATGTTTCCCGGGAGCGGAAATGCCACTACGAACCAGTTTCTTTGAACACATATTTAGAGCACTTCATGATAAATTTCAAGATACATAAAAATATAAGTGTGGGGCTTGCATAGAATGGAAGTGTGTGGGGCTTGCAGGGAGGAATTAGAAAGGAAAGCTTTGCAACCAAGAAGTTATTACGGTTTCTAAAGCGTGACGGTATGGACGGGTCGGGTCGGGTCGGGTCGGGTCGGGATGGGCAGGGACGCTAAGATGAACTTTTCTACCATAAACACAACACAACAGGGAGTAGACTCGCTTGGACTTCACCCTCACCCGTGATAATATGGCAAGTTGAAAGAACAAGACTACATCCGAATAATGCCAAGGTCACAAGACCTATTCTTTCCGAAGGTAACAATGCAAATTGCGAGCGACATCATTGGAGAAGGCCCAACACTTGAGGATTAGATTAAAATCCTGCCATTTCTACGCATATAGGTACATTCTTTATTCGAAAACGCCGTCGATGTTTTACCTCTTGCCCATGTACGGCATTTTGACATTCTCCAGCGCGGGAGGTTGTGCCTCCCGCCCCCCCCCCCTCCCCCTCCGCAGCTTCTCCAAACGAAGAATGCTAGCGATATGACACAAAATTAGCGTGTTGCACGTGACGAGATATCGCGACAGATACACCAATGTTATCCTTCACCTTGCTGTTTGACATCCCAGACCAGCCTAAGTCTCATCATTTCGAAACAAAATAGAAGATTTTCATGCTTAATCGTGTTTTGTGCAAACGTCATCACAGATACGCGCTCGACATGTTCAATATATTTGTATCAGTATCTTGGGATACCAACGATGTGCAATATTACACGTTCGGACCCTGTAGCATGTCAATCCAGTATTGGTTCCTGCAGCATAGCTTGGTGTCGAGTTTATACTTTGGTGGAGAGTCTCTCTGATAAACCATGGCAAAGATGTTCGGTTCCACATAATAGTGTTCAGTTCTCTTCGAGTATTTTGGTACTCAGTTCCGGTCGTCTACCTCGATACCGGATTGTTACTACGCACCGTGATATTGAATTGTTGTTGCATCCCGTGACACGGAGCCCCCGTTACGTATCTTGGTATTGGGTTCATGTTGCCTACCTTGGTATTGGGTTCCTGCTGCGTAACTTCGTATTGAGTCCAAGTTGCCTTCCTTAGTATTGGGTCCATATTGCCTACCTTGGTATTGGGCTCTTAATGCCTACCCTAGTATTGGGTCTATGTCGCCTACCTTGACATTGGGTCCCTGTTGCCCACCTTCGTACTGGGTCCCTATTGCTACCTTGGTGTTGGGCACTTGTTACGTACCTTGATGCTGAGTTCCTGCTACGTACCTTGGTATTGGGTCCCTGTTCTCTACCTTGATATTGAGGCCTTGTTATCTACCTTGGCATCGGGTCCCTGTTGCTAACCTTCGAACTGAGTCCCTGTTGCCTACCTTAGTATTGTATTTCAGTTGCGTACCTTGATGCTGAGCCCCTGTTGGTATTGTGTGCCTGCAACGTACCTGGACACTGGGCCCTCGTTACGTGCCGTAGCGGCTGTGACGCACCTTGGTGTTGAGTCCCTGTCCCATCTCGACTCCGCCGGTGCTGACTGCCACCGTGCCGTCGTCGCCGAAGATGGAGACGACGGCAGGGTAGCGGGCCGCCAGCACCACCGGCCAGCGGCACGGCACCAGTGACAAGGCGCGCTTACGCCACCGGTTACCCTGGCGGAACACGGCCGCGTGAGGGTGGTCCGTCAGGTGACACGGTCAGGGCGATGGTGGTACGTCAGGTGACACGGTCAGGGCGAGGGTGGTCCGTCAGGTGACACGGTCAGGGCGAGGGTGGTCCGTCAGGTGACACGGTCAGGGCGAGGGTGGTCCGTCAGGTGACACGGTCAGGGTGATGGTGGTCCGTCAGGTGACACGGTCAGGGTGATGGTGGTCCGTCAGGTGACACGGTCAGGGTGATGGTGGTGCGCCAGGTGACACGGTCAGGGCGAGGGTGGTCCGTCAGGTGACACGGTCAGGGCGAGGGTGGTCCGTCAGGTGACACGGTCAGGGTGATGGTGGTCCGTCAGGTGACACGGTCAGGGTGATGGTGGTCCGTCAGGTGACACGGTCAGGGCGAGGGTGGTCCGTCAGGTGACACGGTCAGGGTGATGGTGGTCCGTCAGGTGACACGGTCAGGGTGAGGGTGGTACGTCAGGTGACACGGTCAGGGTGAGGGTGGTCCGTCAGGTGACACGGTCAGGGTGATGGTGGTCCGTCAGGTGACACGGTCAGGGTGAGGGTGGTACGTCAGGTGACACGGTCAGGGTGAGGGTGGTCCGTCAGGTGACACGGTCAGGGTGATGGTGGTCCGTCAGGTGACACGGTCAGGGTGATGGTGGTCCGTCAGGTGACACGGTCAGGGTGAGGGTGGTCGGTCAGGTGACACGGTCAGGGTGAGGGTGGTCCGTCAGGTGACACGGTCAGGGTGATGGTGGTCCGTCAGGTGACACGGCCGCGTGAGGGTGGTCCGTCAGGTGACACGGTCAGGGTGATGGTGGTGCGCCAGGTGACACGGTCAGGGTGAGGGTGGTCCGTCAGGTGACACGGTCAGGGTGATGGTGGTCCGTCAGGTGACACGGTCAGGGTGAGGGTGGTCCGTCGGGTGACACGGTCAGGGTGATGGTGGTCCGTCAGGTGACACGGTCAGGGTGATGGTGGTCCGTCAGGTGACACGGTCAGGGTGATGGTGGTACGTCAGGTGACACGGTCAGGGCGATGGTGGTCCGTCAGGTGACACGGTCAGGGTGATGGTGGTCCGTCAGGTGACACGGTCAGGGTGAGGGTGGTCCGTCAGGTGACACGGTCAGGGTGATGGTGGTCCGTCAGGTGACACGGTCAGGGTGAGGGTGGTCCGTCAGGTGACACGGTCAGGGTGAGGGTGGTCCGTCAGGTGACACGGTCAGGGTGAGGGTGGTGCGTCAGGTGACACGGTCAGGGTGAGAGTGGTCCGTCAGGTGACACGGTCAGGGTGAGGGTGGTCCGTCAGGTGACACGGTCAGGGTGAGGGTAGTGCGTCAGGTGACACGGTCAGGGTGATGGTGGTCCGTCAGGTGACACGGTCAGGGTGAGGGTGGTCCGTCAGGTGACACGGTCAGGGTGAGGGTGGTCCGTCAGGTGACACGGTCAGGGCGAGGGTGGTCCGTCAGATGACACGGTCAGGGTGAGCGGGTCCGTCAGGTGACACGGTCAGAGTGAGGGTGGTCCGTCAGGTGACACGGTCAGGGTGATGGTGGTACGTCAGGTGACACGGTCAGGGCGAGGGTGGTCCGTCAGGTGACACGGTCAGGGTGATGGTGGTACGTCAGGTGACACGGTCAGGGTGATGGTGGTACGTCAGGTGACACGGTCAGGGCGAGGGTGGTCCGTCAGATGACACGGTCAGAGTGATGGTGGTACGTCAGGTGACACGGTGAGGGTGATGGTGGTGCGCCAGGTGACACGGTCAGGGTGAGCGGGTCCGTCAGGTGACACGGTGAGGGTGATGGTGGTGCGCCAGGTGACACGGTCAGGGTGAGCGGGTCCGTCAGATGACACGGTGAGGGTGATGGTGGTTCGCCAGTTGACACGGTCAGGGTGAGCGGGTCCGTCAGGTGACACGGTGAGGGTGATGGTGGTGCGCCAGGTGACACGGTCAGGGTGAGCGGGTCCGTCAGGTGACACGGTCAGGATGATGGTGGTACGTCAGGTGACACGGTCAGAGTGATGGTGGTCCGTCAGGTGACACGGTCAGGGTGAGGGTGGTCCGTCAGGTGACACGGTCAGGGTGAGGGTGGTGCTCAGGTGACACGGTCAGGGTGAGGGTGGTACGTCAGGTGACACGGTCAGGGTGAGGGTGGTACGTCAGGTGACACGGTCAGAGTGATGGTGGTCCGTCAGGTGACACGGTCAGGGTGAGGGTGGTACGTCAGGTGACACGGTCAGGGTGAGGGTGGTCCGTCAGGTGACACGGTCAGGGTGAGGGTGGTACGTCAGGTGACACGGTCAGAGTGATGGTGGTCCGTCAGGTGACACGGTCAGGGTGAGGGTGGTCCGTCAGGTGACACGGTCAGGGTGATGGTGGTACGTCAGGTGACACGGTCAGAGTGATGGTGGTCCGTCAGGTGACACGGTCAGGGTGAGGGTGGTCCGTCAGGTGACACGGTCAGGGTGAGGGTGGTGCGTCAGGTGACACGGTCAGGGTGAGGGTGGTACGTCAGGTGACACGGTCAGGGTGATGGTGGTCCGTCAGGTGACACGGTCAGGGTGAGGGTGGTGCGTCAGGTGACACGGTCAGGGTGAGGGTGGTACGTCAGGTGACACGGTCAGGGTGAGGGTGGTGCGTCAGGTGACACGGTCAGGGTGAGGGTGGTACGTCAGGTGACACGGTCAGGGTGATGGTGGTCCGTCAGGTGACACGGTCAGGGTGAGGGTGGTGCTTCAGGTGACACGGTCAGGGTGAGGGTGGTACGTCAGGTGACACGGTCAGAGTGAGGGTGGTACGTCAGGTGACACGGTCAGGGTGAGGGTGGTACGTCAGGTGACACGGTCAGAGTGAGGGTGGTACGTCAGGTGACACGGTCAGAGTGAGGGTGGTGCGTCAGGTGACACGGTCAGGGTGAGGGTGGTACGTCAGGTGACACGGTCAGGGTGAGCGGGTCCGTCAGGTGACACGGTCAGGGTGATGGTGGTACGTCAGGTGACACGGTCAGGGTGAGGGTGGTACGTCAGGTGACACTGTCAGGGTGAGGGTGGTACGTCAGGTGACACGGTCAGGGTGAGGGTGGTACGTCAGGTGACATGGTCAGGGTGAGGGTGGTACGTCAGGTGACACGGTCAGGGTGAGGGTGGCACGTCAGGCGACACGGTCAGAGTGAGGGTGGTACGTCAGGTGACACGGTCAGGGTGACGGTGGTACGTCAGGTGACACGGTCAGAGTGAGGGTGGTACGTTAGGTGACACGGTCAGAGTGAGGGTGGTAGGTCAGGTGACACGGTAAGGGTGAAGGTGGTACGTCAGGTGACACGGTCAGGGTGACGGTGGTACGTCAGGTGACACGGTCAGAGTGAGGGTGGTACGTCAGGTGACACGGTGAGGGTGATGGTGGTGCGACAGGTGACACGGTCAGGGTGAGGGTGGTCTGTCAGGTGACACGGTGAGGGTGATGGTGGTCCGTCAGGTGATACGGTCAGGGTGAGGGTGGTACGTCAGGTGACACGGTCAGGGTAAGCGGGTCCGTCAGGTGACACGGTGAGGGTGGTGGTGGTGCGCCAGGTGACACGGTCAGCGTGAGGGTGGTACGTCAGGTGGCACGGTTAGGGTGAGCGGGTCCGTCAGGTGACACGGTGAGGGTGATGGTGGTGCGCCAGGTGACACGGTCAGGGTGAGCGGGTCCGTCAGGTGACACGGTGAGGGTGGTGGTGGTGCGCCAGGTGACACGGTCAGCGTGAGGGTGGTACGTCAGGTGGCACGGTCAGAGTGAGCGGGTTCGGCAGGTGACACGGTGAGGGTGATGGTGGTGCGCCAGGTGACACGGTCAGGGTGAGCGGGTCCGTCAGGTGACACGGTCAGGGTGAGGGTGGTACGTCAGGTGGCACGGTCAGGGTGAGGGTGGTACGTCAAGTGACACGGTCGGGGTGAGCGGGTCCGTCAGGTGACACGGTCAGGGTGATAGTGGTGCGCCAGGTGACACGGTCGGGGTGAGCGGGTCCGTCAGGTGACACGGTGAGGGTGATGGTGGTGCGCCAGGTGACACGGTCGGGGTGAGCGGGTCCGTCAGGTGACACGGTCAGGGTGATGGTGGTGCGCCAGGTGACACGGTCAGGGTGAGGGTGGTCTGTCAGGTAACATAATCAGGGTGAGGGTGGTCTGTCAGGTGACACGGTCAGGGTGATGGTGGTCCGTCAGGTGACACGGTCAGGGTGAGGGTGGTACGTCAGGTGACACGGTCAGGGTGAGGGTGGTCCGTCAGGTGACACGGTCAGGGTGATGGTGGTGCGCCAGGTGGCACGGTCAGGGTGAGGGTGGTACGTCAAGTGACACGGTCGGGGTGAGAGGGTCCGTCAGGTGACACGGTCAGGGTGATGGTGGTGCGCCAGGTGGCACGGTCAGGGTGAGGGTGGTCTGTCAGGTAACATGATCAGGGTGAGGGTGGTCTGTCAGGTGACACGGTCAGGGTGATGGTGGTCCGTCAGGTGACACGGTCAGGGTGAGGGTGGTACGTCAGGTGACACGGTCAGGGTGAGGGTGGTCCGTCAGGTGACACGGTGAGGGTGGTGGTGGTGCGCCAGGTGGCACGGTCAGGGTGAGGGTGGTCTGTCAGGTAACATGATCAGGGTGAGGGTGGTCTGTCAGGTGACACGGTCCGGGTGGGGGTGGTCCGTCAGGTGACACGGTCAGGGTGAGGGTGGTCCGTCAGGTGACACAGTCAGGGTGATGGTGGTGCGCCAGGTGGCACGGTCAGGGTGAGGGTGGTCTGTCAGGTGACACGGTCAGGGTGGGGGTGGTCTGTCAGGTGACACGGTCAGGGTGAGGGTGATCCGTCAGGTGACACAGTCAGGGTGATGGTGGTGCGCCAGGTGGCACGGTCAGGGTGAGGGTGGTCTGTCAGGTAACATGATCAGGGTGAGGGTGGTCTGTCAGGTGACACGGTGAGGGTGATGGTGGTCCGTCAGGTGACACGGTCAGGGTGAGGGTGGTCCGTCAGGTGACACAGTCAGGGTGATGGTGGTGCGCCAGGTGGCACGGTCAGGGTGAGGGTGGTCTGTCAGGTAACATGATCAGGGTGAGGGTGGTCCGTCAGGTGACACGGTCAGGGTGATGGTGGTGTGTCAGGTGACACGGTCAGGGTAGGGGTGATCCGTCGGTGTCGCGGTCAGGGTGATGGTGGTCCGTCAGGTGACACGGTCAGGGTGAGGGTGGTCCGTCAGGTGACACGGTCAGGGTGAGGGTGGTCCGTCAGGTGACACGGTCAGGGTGATGGTGGTGCGCCAGGTGGCACGGTCAGGGTGAGGGTGGTACGTCAAGTGACACGGTCGGGGTGAGCGGGTCCGTCAGGTGACACGGTCAGGGTGATGGTGGTGCGCCAGGTGGCACGGTCAGGGTGAGGGTGGTCTGTCAGGTAACATGATCAGGGTGAGGGTGGTCTGTCAGGTGACACGGTCAGGGTGATGGTGGTCCGTCAGGTGACACGGTCAGGGTGAGGGTGGTACGTCAGGTGACACGGTCAGGGTGAGGGTGGTCCGTCAGGTGACACAGTCAGGGTGATGGTGGTGCGCCAGGTGGCACGGTCAGGGTGAGGGTGGTCTGTCAGGTAACATGATCAGGGTGAGGGTGGTCTGTCAGGTGACACGGTCCGGGTGGGGGTGGTCCGTCAGGTGACACGGTCAGGGTGAGGGTGGTCCGTCAGGTGACACAGTCAGGGTGATGGTGGTGCGCCAGGTGGCACGGTCAGGGTGAGGGTGGTCTGTCAGGTGACACGGTCAGGGTGGGGGTGGTCTGTCAGGTGACACGGTCAGGGTGAGGGTGATCCGTCAGGTGACACAGTCAGGGTGATGGTGGTGCGCCAGGTGGCACGGTCAGGGTGAGGGTGGTCTGTCAGGTAACATGATCAGGGTGAGGGTGGTCTGTCAGGTGACACGGTGAGGGTGATGGTGGTCCGTCAGGTGACACGGTCAGGGTGAGGGTGGTCCGTCAGGTGACACAGTCAGGGTGATGGTGGTGCGCCAGGTGGCACGGTCAGGGTGAGGGTGGTCTGTCAGGTAACATGATCAGGGTGAGGGTGGTCCGTCAGGTGACACGGTCAGGGTGATGATGGTGTGTCAGGTGACACGGTCAGGGTAGGGGTGATCCGTCGGTGTCGCGGTCAGGGTGATGGTGGTCCGTCAGGTGACACGGTCAGGGTGAGGGTGGTCCGTCAGGTGACACGGTCGGAGTGAGGGTGGTACGTCAGGTGACACGGTCAGGGTGAGGGTGGTCCGTTAGGTGACACGGTCAGGGTGGGGATGGTCCGTCAGGTGACACGGTCAGAGTGGGGGTGGTCCGTGAGGTGACACGGACAGCGTGAGGGTGGTGGTTCAGGTGCGAGAATACCTTTGCATTATACCTTATCTTGAACGGGGCTTAACTGTCGGTCTATGTTGGGAGCAATCAAGAGACACCTTTACAAACAGCATCAGTAGATTAAGTAGAGCATTCCATAATCACATAATCATTCCGGTAATTGACATATAGCTGTGCATATGTCATGAAGGAATGTCGTGCCATGAAATGTCATGATGTCAGAATCGCACGGAAGACATCAAGCACACGCTCTGGAACTTCCATGCTAAATAGCTTCTACTATAACTCACCTTATTGACGGTATTAACACCGGCAAGAACTTCCATAACGACCTACCACCATCAACACAGCAGAATAACTGCTTGAAATGTGATGGGAAGGACAGTCTGTATACCTGATTGAACTGGGTGATATCTGTCTTGCGTTGATCTATGTCGGCCTCAGAAAACATTTCGTTCACAAGCTTCATGAATACATCGTGGTCCGTTGGTGGGTTATTTCCGGTTCTAAAAATAGCAAACAGAGCTGTCAGGCCCGCTGATAAGGCAAGCTATTGCCTTTTTCAAGTCACAGTCACAAACATTTTAAGCTAATAAATGAATGCAAGTTAAGAAAACTTCACTGACAAGGCAAAGATAGCATTACATGAAGCCAGGACATGATAGCTAAGTTCCTGACAAGCACTTACAAAGCCAACAAGCATATTTAAAACACGTCATCGACAGAAACACGCGTAAGAAACAAACGACATGCCTGTCTTTCACTGTGTGAATGCGCATGAAACATGCACAATTTTAGTCATGCACACGAGCATGATTAATACAACGAAGAATGGCTCCTAGATGCTCCTGGGTTTTATACATTGCGTATAAAGACAATATACGACCTTCAATATACCAGGGGGTGCTGAGCTGACATCGAAAGTAGCGATAAATTAAGTAAAGTATAAATAAAGAAAGAAATAAAAACGATAAATTAGATAAAGTATAATCTTTAACCTTACTTTTGATGTCAACTCAGCATCTCCTGGTATATTGAAGGTCGTATATTTTCTTTACACGCACGAGCATGATGGTAAACTGAATGGGTTCAACGATTTACTGCAACAGAAAACACTAACCCGAACTTGGTGTCTGCCACGAAGAAGTTCGCCTGGCGTACCTTCCACGGGTCCATGCTCAGCTCGTGTGCTATGTGGTCGAGCACGTGCTCTATGCTAGTGACTCCCTGCACGGTTCCTATGGAGGCCAGGTCAGCTGCCATGAACATCTCAGACTGCACCAGACGATGTGGGCGATTGCGCTGTCAACTTCTAGACTCCAGAACATATACGAAATAGCTGGCCGGCAACATTGAACGATTGTTTGGGGCTTTGGAGCGCAGTCAATAAGACGGTTCCTTTGCGCCCATTCACTCTGTGTTGTTAATCCTCGAACAGCGCATGTCGTATTGATAAAAAGATATTCCCGGTATATTCAGGGACTTGGTGCTACAGCATACTTTCTTCACTATCCTCCTATTGAAAGCTTAACAAACAAGCAATTGTGACTACTCATAACGATAAGGTCCGCTCCCTCTCGGAGTATTTGCAAGCGGCCGGCTCAAGCTGCGTCCGCCGACCCGGCTGTGCCGATCCGTGAGAGCCCCTGGAGGCCAGGCTGTGCCGGACCGTTCGAGCCCCCGGGGTGCTAGACTGTGCTGGACCGGGCGAGCCCCTATGGAGACCAGATGTCTGGCCATACAATGAACGTGTAAGTGTGGCGAAATATAAAAAGAGTGAATGGAAGATGGAGTTTGCATATTGCTCTACATTTTCAGCTAGAGTTGTCAAATGCACCGCGTTCACATTAACGTTAATCAAAAAAACTTTAACTTCCGGGCAAAAGTCTATCTTCTTCCGTCATGGAAGACTTATCAAATGATCCTTAGGGCGATGGAAAGGCAACGCGAACCATCCATTAGTATATCGGGCAATGAACTTGGACGTCATGGCGAGAGGTGGTAAGTGTTGGAGGCTGCGTGGCCGCACTTGATGAATGGTAGTAAGTGTTGGAGGCTATGCAGCCATATCTGGTGAACAGCAGTAAGTGTTGGAGGTTGTATGATCACACCTGGCGAGCGGCAGTAGGTGTTGGAGGGTGTGTTAGTCAGCACGTTGTCGGTAGTGATGTCCCAGTTGTCTGACTGGTAGACGTTCCCGATGGTGGTCAGCGCTGCATCGGTGGTTGTGACAAAGTTCGAATACCCGCGGTCCTCAGTCAGTTTCACCTGCAGCGTCTCGATCTTCCCCGAGTCGTCCACACCTGCCTAATGGGGTGTAACGTCAGGACTTGTTTCTTCCTGGCGTAAGCAAGTTCGTTTCGTCTGGCAGTGATAATCTAGGGTACACCGTGCTTGTACGGTAACTGGTTCTCAAATCCAATAAGTTTTCAACTCCAACACCCGTTAATCCCCTTTGTATTGACCGGGCTGATAATTAGCAATACGGTGCCAACTTGTGGAACAGTTTCAACAGCAGAGAAAGTAAACACTAGCGCTTTACTTTTCAAGTTTGTGCCTCCAAACCTCTAGGCACCCGTGACGGACAACCGTTCCAACGTCCATACCTTACTCCAGGGCTACATCATACAGTGTCGACCGCTCAACTCCGTCTGCGCGAGCCGCGTGCGCGAAAGGGGAGCAGTCGCTCGTGGGAGGGTGTCCACCTGGCCAACACCCTGGCCTATCACTGGCCGGCATCACCTATTGTAGCACACCGTGAAGGGATAGGTCTGGTCGTCGCACTCCAGATACGCCCTACATGTACTGCGGTCACATGGTACATGGTTATATGGTACATGTGGTAGTCGGTCGACCGCCGCCGCCTGTGAGAACGGGCACTGGCTTGGCATGACATCCCCGGCCGCAGCCAAGAATCGAGGCGACACGCTGATGTCGGCGACGGCAGGGGCCGGCCGACCGACTGTGATCCGCTCGGAGCCCGGATCTCACAATACATGGGAGTAGTCGTAATTAGGCTACTAAACGCATTCGAAAGAGGGGTCCAAAGTTGACTTCGTTGCAACACAGTGCAAGGCCATAAGTTTCGAATTTACTTTCAGGAGAAATATAAAATCCACTGCATTATTCGCGGTCAATATTATTTCTTTTATATCATTTTATGTTATCAGTTCATCGTCTACTCATTCACTGACGATATATATATATATATATATATATATATATATATATATATATACATATATATATATATATATATATATATATATATATATATATATATATATATATATATATATATATATATATATATATATATATATATATATATATATATATATATATATATATATATATATATATTTGCGAAACAGAAAAGTTCCAATAACAGGCGTACACATTCTTACGCGGATTGGTCTACTGGTATTTAAGGTGACCCTGAAATATTATCCATGATAGTTCACTTTACATGCTAATTACATGGTGATACGACCGCAAGAGCGGTCACGAGCTGCGCGCACAACTCGCATCGCGATGTGTCTTCTTCGGGGAGGGATGACGCTCGCGACATCACTAGGTGACGTCATAGTTCTCTTCTGCGGGACGTCCGAAAGTGGGCTGACCAGGCCATGCAATTAGACACTCCGTCCGTCGGTGCTTCGGAAGCATCGACTTGAGCCTGCCACCATCAGCTGTCTGGCAGGTTCATAGTCCGTGATGGCGTGAGCTGAACCGACTCGTTCAGCTCAATCATCAGGTCAGGCACGCGCTGACCCGCTGATCGGATGATGTCAGTTCGTCTTCACCAGGCGTAAGGGGTGGACAAAATTCGTCTACAGTCAGGGTTCAGCGAATGGATGCAAGGCTCGAGAGCATTCGGAACGATTTCTACCACCAGATACATTCAAAACTAATTCTGCTATAGAATTCACTCCACCATATTCTGCTGTCACACAGGACACCGGATTCGCATGTTCCGTCATATTCTGTCAACTGGCACACCTGCCTGAACAGTGCTCAGTAGTGCACAGCTCAAACAGTAAGTGCCCGTAACACGCATGCATGCTAAGCCTAGCTGAGTGGCACACTGGCCCAAACACTTGCGTGGCGCACAGGGCACCAGGGCTCACTGGCCCGACCCTGAACACGCATCATGCACAGGTGGTGCCAACTTATACCGGTACACACACACGCACGCACGCACGCACGCACGCACGCACGCACGCACGCACGCACGCACGCACGCACGCACGCACGCACGCACGCACGCACGCACGCACGCACGCACGCACGCACGCGCGCGCGCGTGCAAGCATGCAAATTTAAACGGTGTCCGCAAGGAAAATGTCACCAAACTGGAAACCATTATCCAATCCTATGTATGGTAAGAAATTTATTTTATTAGCTGGAGATACATGGGAGAATAGATTGAGCATAGGGAGAAACAAAATCTGGATTCTTAAATTTCATGTTAAGGCGAATTTTAAAATCCCAAATATATTTATTCGATGACTGTCTAGTTCTTTTTCAGTTTGGCCCGCGATTAAATTATTTTTAACGTTGATACCCCAATTTTAAAGTGCATTGGAATCCGCGAGAAAACCATAGGTTGCTTTGAGTTTCTGGTGCACAATATTTCTTACTTTAATTTCTCACTGTTTTCTTTCCGTTCCAGGGTATAATCATAAATTAGCACACAAAACAAACAGCAAACATACCGCGATATCATTCCATTTGATGATACAGCCACATTGGTGGCCAAAATCGGAGAAGGTTTTGGGAAGGATTTCAGGAAGCCTGGACTCACGGTTTCTCGTTGAGGTGTCGACAATGCGGTAGAAGACTAGTAGTGATGGCGGCTATCCAACGTCTCGTTGACAGCTGCTGTGACCCTGGATCAGTTCACCGTACTTGGTAATGGTTCTACCACGGCTATAGGTCGTCAGATGCTCATGCCACTTCTTCTTCTTCCTCGGTCTTCTATTCACCTCACGGCAGTCGACAGGGCGGCAGTCGTCTCTCTGCTCGCTTAGCTGCGATTTAAGCCAATTCCGGGTACCACAGTACCAATTGGACCAGATCCGGGACATTGGCAACCAGTTGTAGAGAACTTGGACCAGTTGTAGGTATATCATCCAGCGAACGGTGCCGGATCTGACTCAAGCATAACATACCGCCGCGACAGGCGCAGCCGTGGCTCGAGTGCCGACGTCGGCGTCGCCAGGCGCCGGCCGACCAACGTCCGTTCCGGCAAGTCTGGACACATGGGAGCAGCCGGGATTAGGTTGCCAAACACATTCGAAAGAGGGGATCGAAGTTGACTTTGTTACACTAGAACCAACTTCTGATAGCGACATTATTTTGCCATGCGGGGCCGCAGTCCTGGAGAGACGCCTTCGGCTGAACATTCGTAGAGTTGGGTGGGGAGATGCACTCGAGTATACTGAAGCATGCACTGAGCATGCACTTGAGCACACTGCCTTTTTGAGAGGGTCACCTTTGATTGGAACAAAATGTGTTGAGGGGAATGGTGCATTTGTAACTTCCCGGAAGGGTACCTTTCTCGGTCAGAGGGGTGCCACTTTTCCATGGAGTGGGGCAAAGCTGACATTATTCGGCCACCAGGTGGGTGTCAATGACGTCAAGCCTCATCCTGAGAAGGGAAATGTTCTGGTGAACATGCCACCTCCCGATAGCGTCGAGGCTCTGGACAGGATGACAGGCATGCTGAGCTACCTGGGACGGTTCATGTTTGCTCATGTTTGCACCAAAGACTGTTGCTGAAATATGACACATCATGATGCTGGAGGCCAGCACCAGTTGAAGAATACCAAAAGTGCGAGGACATGCTGACCAAGACACTGACACTCCCCCTCTACAATCTATATCTGCCAACCGTGATGACGGAAGATGCCAGTGCATGTGAGAGTGAGCAACTGTACCCCAGCAGGAGCATGAAGGCCAATTGAAGCCAGTGTCATTTTCCCCAAGGACTCTCACCGACACGGAGCGAGATCATGCCAAAGCTGAGAAGGAGTGCATCGCCGCAGTATGGGCACGTGCCACACTGTTCAAGTAGCTGGTAGGCCGCAGGAGCTTCGTATTCCTGGTGGATTACAGGCCACAAGCCTGATGTATCACCCATGACACTGGACTGCACAAACCTGATACTGTATCTGGTACGGCAGGCGTCCTCCCAGCATCGCCATGTTGGTTTGGATGTCCAGCACTAGTCTGACGGGCCGGTTGAGGTAGACGGCGGCCACGGCGGCGGCACCGGCTACCCGACTTGGATGCTGCAGCTTGGAGCCGTACCCGCCGCCCAGACGACGCACCAACATGTTGATCCTGCCGCCAGTGTGGAGACTGGCGCACACTGACGCGACACCATGTCTGTGCTGTGGAGGGGCGACGTGCACCGCGGCGACTCCAGACATGTCCTGTGAATGGGTCGCACTGTGCGGACCCAGACCTACGCTGTGGAGGGGCGACGTGCACCGCGGGGACTCCAGACATGTCCTGTGAATGGGTCGCACTGTGCGGACGCAGACCTACGCTGTGGAGGGGTAACGTACACCGCGGAGACCTTAATATGTCCTGTGAATGGGTCACACCGTGGGGGCCCAGACCTACGCTGTGGAGGAGCGACGTACACCGCGGGGACCCTAAGAATGTCCTGTGAATGGATCACACCGTGGGGACCCAGACTTACGCTTTGCAGACGTGACGTACACCGCGGGGTCCTCAGATATGTTATGTGAATGGGTCACACCATGGGGACCCAGACCTACGCTGTGGAAGGGTGACGTACACCGTGGGGACCCCCGATGTCCTGTGAATGAGTCACACCGTGGGAACTCAGACATTTGCTGTGGAGGGGTAACGTACACTGCGAACCACCAGACATGTGTTGAGATCAGTACAAAGGGATGACGTAAACCTCGGGAAACCCGGACATGTGTGGCGGTCAGTACGGGGAAGTGAAATACACTGTTATGACCCCAGACATGTGTGGTAGCCAGTACGGGGAGTGGCGTACACTGTAAGGACCCCAGACATGTGTGGTAGCCAGTACGGGGAGTGGCGTACACTGTAAGGACCCCAGACATGTGTGGTAGCCAGTACGGGGAGTGGCGTACACTGTAAGGACCCCAGACATGTGTGTTAGCCAATACGGAGTGATAGCACCGCCTGTAATGCTGATGCTGACAAGCTGCGAAGATAAATGCATACGCCATAGCGATAAGCATAGCTGCGCAAGGCGTAACCGATCACCTTTGGTGACGATTTACACCAGTTCACGTCACACATTTCCACAATACTGAATCATTACCCCTGACAGCAATCATTTGACCTCGAAATCCAGAGAACGTAGTTACCTCAGAGCTACCACCTGCTAGCTGACCACATAGCTCTGAAAACTCGGCAATCCCAACTACACCACAGATGTCTTCATTTACTTGGACACCAGACGCTGCAAACTCTGGGATCCAAATTACACCACAGATATCACCGTCTACCTAACCACATGGCGCTGAGCGCCGGCCCGGTCCCAGTTACGCCAGCGTTGTCATCGTCCATACGTCGCCGTGGTGCCGCAGAACAGGCAGGCTACATTTCATTGTGTGCAGATCGGGCAGCAAGCTGAATGCTAGTTATGTTAATCAGCATGGTCCAACAGCACCGAAATGTGACCAGGGGCGGTCGAGCCATCAGAAGTTTCAGCTTAATCGCAGTGGATTACATCTCGCCAAGAGCAGCCAATCAGGTAAGATGTCACGCATCACTCGTGCATGCCCTCGGCTTTATTTCGATTAAAGCATATGCAACATATGGCTTATCTCTCCTCCCTGTAACCTGGACGTAGTCTTAGGGTTTTTTTTTACTGTTCTTCCCTGTAAAGTAGTCCACATGTACACGTTGGAGAACGCTTCCCTTCGCGTCCTCCTTCACAATAGCCCCGGGGCTACGGGGCTACGGGAGGCTACGAGAGACTACGGGCAGTAGTCTCAGCCCCGGATGTCAGTCTGGCACTGCCCTTCTCAGTACAGCCCTTGGGCATCAGGTTTTGTCCAGTACAGCCCCGAATGTCAGTCTGGGACGGCCATTCTCAGTACAGCCATCGGGCAACGGGCTTTATCCAGCACAGCTGCGGGTGCGGTCGACGGCGGCTCACTTGTGCGACGGCAGGGTGGTCAGCTGAGATGCCACCACGCAGACGTCCCGCATGTCCTGCGTGGCGCTGAACAGGTCCAGCTGGTCGTCCTCGCGCGGCACCGCTCGGACCGTCTGCGTCTCCAGCGTGAAGTGGTACTGGCCGCCGATGTTCAGCTCGCCGCTCACCTGGTGCAGGTCGGTCGGGTCTGACGGCGTGCCTGTGGAGTGGTGTGGTGGTCAACTCCCTGGCCTGGCTCTGCTGGTGCAGGTCGGTCAGATCTGACTGCGTGCCTGTGGAGTGGTGTGGTGGTCAACTCCCTGGCCTGGCTCTGCTGGTGCAGGTCGGTCAGATCTGACGGCGTGCCTGTGGAGTGGTGGAGTGGTCAACTCCCTGGCCTGGCTCTGCTGGTGCAGGTCGGTCAGATCTGACGGCGTGCCTGTGGAGTGGTGGGGTGGTCAACTCCCTGGCCTGGCTCTGCTGGTGCAGGTCGGTCGGGTCTGACGGCGTGCCTGTGGAGTGGTGGGGTGGTCAACTCCCTGGCCTGGCTCTGCTGGTGCAGGTCGGTCGGGTCTGACGGCGTGCCTGTGGAGTGGTGGGGTGGTCAACTCCCTGGCCTGGCTCTGCTGGTGCAGGTCGGTCAGATCTGACTGCGTGCCTGTGGAGTGGTGGGGTGGTCAACTCCCTGGCCTGGCTCTGCTGGTGCAGGTCGGTCAGATCTGACTGCGTGCCTGTGGAGTGGTGGAGTGGTCAACTCCCTGGCCTGGCTCTGCTGGTGCAGGTCGGTCGGGTCTGACTGCGTGCCTGTGGAGTGGTGGAGTGGTCAACTCCCTGGCCTGGCTCTACTGGTGCAGGTCGGTCGGGTCTGACGGCGTGCCTGTGGAGTGGTGGAGTGGTCAACTCCCTGGCCTGGCTCTGCTGGTGCAGGTCGGTCAGATCTGACTGCGTGCCTGTGGAGTGGTGGGGTGGTCAACTCCCAGCCTGGCTCTGCTGGTGCAGGTCGGTCAGATCTGACTGCGTGCCTGTGGAGTGGTGGAGTGGTCAACTCCCTGGCCTGGCTCTGCTGGTGCAGGTCGGTCGGGTCTGACGGCGTGCCTGTGGAGTGGTGGGGTGGTCAACTCCCTGGCCTGGCTCTGCTGGTGCAGGTCGGTCGGGTCTGACGGCGTGCCTGTGGAGTGGTGGAGTGGTCAACTCCCTGGCCTGGCTCTGCTGGTGCAGGTCGGTCAGATCTGACTGCGTGCCTGTGGAGTGGTGGGGTGGTCAACTCCCTGGCCTGGCCCTGCTGGAGCGGGAGCTGAAAGAGATGCCTGGAGACATGATCTGTGCCCCTGATGTGTGTGGCATCTGGGGAAGGCTGGCAGGTTGGATGGACATCCTGGTCTGTAGGTCCATGTGTTCAGGTTGGAGGAGACATGACGCGAGTCGATGGGTCGGGTACCCCCGCAAAGATCGACATCCGTGAATTAAGGTCGCCGGTGTCGACTTGTGCCTAGTTTGCCAAACATATGAACTTGATGGCGTACTCATGGAGGGGGACCAATCGATACTAATGATAGCGGTATGAATTGACGCAAGGAGTCGCGTTGAAGTAGGCGAACATTTATGTTTGGTTAAACTGAAGGCTTAGGGTCTGATCGGGGCTACGTGCAGATAAATATTCATCAGCCTTCAGCTTTTATCGCATCAAAGTCATCCCGTACCAAGAACAAAATAGCATCGAGAAGCCTCAACGCCGTGACATATCTCAGAGAACAGACAGATTTTGGTTGAAATATCGGTTGAAATACTGGTAGATACGTACCGTAACACCCAAGGTCTTGCTTTTTCTTCCTTTTTATGGTACCGTCGGCGGCCTTCTTATCCGCGTCTCCAACCATTGCCCAAGCCTCTCCATGTGTGCCACCGTTGCGCGCCTTCAGCGCATCCTTGATGGTCAGCACGGGAGGCTGGGTGTCCTTGTACTCGATATGGACGAGGGGCGCCGCCTTTCGGGCGATTTCGTCGGTGTCCGCCAGAATCAGTCCCACTGCCTGGCCGTAGTAGTTGATCTTGCTACTGCTGAACAGCTGAAACGCAAGTGTGACATATTAGACCTGCTTACACTCACTTTCCATCGATAACAGTAACGGGCTGATCATGCCTAGCGTTCCGTTTGGCTAGAAAGACCGCTGTAAACCAGCTCATTCCACTGCTTCACTGGCATTGCGTCAGAGCCGTTTTCTGTCTATCAGCGTGAAGCCCAAACAGTACCTACACTGTATGGACCGATGTGAGTTTACTCTGGCATGCATATCTAAACCCAACAACTTGAGCCTCTCGACCATGACCAAACACCGGTTCCGTTGGCACGAAAAAAAACACCCACCCCGACATCACGCGCATGATTTTCCACCGGTCATGCCGTTTTGCGACACACCACTTTAACGACACGCCATTTTGCGCCACTATGCGGTCATCTTGGATCGCCTAGAGAGGACCGTCGCTGTCTGAGTTGGTGGCACCTCCGCTCCGCCCACCTCCTCCTGGTGGACGCCGTCGCTGCAGGTGTTGTTGACGCCGGGCACCTCCGCGGCGCCGATGAACGCCACCACGCCCGGCACGGCCAGCGCCGGCGCTGGATCCAGGATGCTCATCGTGCCGGAGGCGATCGTGCTCAGCACGAAGGCGGCGTGCAGCTCGCCCGGCTCGGGCGCCTCGTCTCCGGCGAACTTGGCCTCGCCTGCCGAACGACTCGTGACTCTCGCCCTCTGAATCGTCTCACTGATCACCCTGCCCTTCGGACTCATTCCAAAGCTATATCTGTCTCTAACTTCGACTTACTCAATCAATTTACTGGCTTCGGCTTTGTCACACAATTTCGCATGGACGAATACACGTCTCCTCCCATGTGCATTAAAACAAAATAAAAAGAAAAACACTTTGACATCTTGCCGAACATTTCTTGATCTGGCGGTAAATGGTGAAGGCAAAATAGCATGTGGCAGAACAGCATAGACAATGCACTGGCGAATCCGATATAATTAGTCCCAAAAATACTCCCCATAACCACCCACTCTTCACAACATTATTTCGGACTACATATATCGCGACAAGAGCATTTCTATGAGCGTCACGCAGAGAGTGCAGCAGCTGCGTACCGGACGTCTGCGCCTGAGCCTCCACTTTGGGCACGGCCTCGTTGACCGGCCACAGCGTCTTGTCTGTGTCGAACTGCTGAGTACCGGAGCTGACGGGGCGGGTGAGGTCTTCTCCGCCAGACTGCAGGGGCGCCGGCACTTTGTCTCCCAGCACTGACAAGACCACCTGGTCCGGGATGATCGTGAGAATAGCAGACGATGGGACGGACAGTTGTGACGGATATCGTGGTAAGTGGACATCAACATTTGGGTTGATGCTGAAGTTGGACACAGCGTTCACCAAAACAACGAAGTGGCACCGAGGCACATGTCACCCAGGATACTGATACTTCGACCACCTTTCCATGAGACACCGATGATCGACCTTACCGTTAGATCGACCTTACACCAAGAACTGATGGCAAGACCACCTAACACAGGCAAGTGAAGAGGAGTTGCACCCTTTGCACGGTAGGGGAATCTAACCTTGTAGAGGAGGCTGGCGGCGAGTCCCTTGCGGTACTTTGGGCTGGCCAGCGCCGGATCGGCGTCCGGAGTGACCTCGGCCTGCAGTGCGGACAGCGCTCCCTGTAGAGTGGCCTCGTCGGACAGCACCTTCCCGGTCAGGAACGCTTCGGTAGCGGCTGCGTGCAGCTGAGGAGGCGGACAACACGCAGCCGTTATCCTGTCTCTGTGGTGGACGGAGTACAGACCTACTGGCTATGTGGCGGACACACGGACAAGCTGTCGCCAAGGAGGACAAGACAAAGCCGCTGTACCGTCTTTGAAACGGACATAGCACGTGCATGCCATCTCTGTGGCAGATAAGACACTGTCACAAGTATGTGATGAATGACACAGCTGTCATGTTTTCTCCGGGCTGGGTGGAACAGAAACTTCATTTTGTGCAGACAAAACACGGACGCCACACTGCCAATGCAATAGCACACCATCACTCACCGCATACAGGGATCGGGGGACACACGAGTCAGCGGCACTCACAAAGTCTGCGTTGATCCCGCCATAGAGCAGGGTTGGCTTTTCCGTCACCTTCAGAGAGGTCATGTCCACAGGCAGCAGGAAGGCCGCGTTGACGTAGGCCTCAGAGCTGATGGCTCGCGGAGTGATCTGTCGAGTAAACAGCGCCACGATGATGACGTGATTCAACGCAGAGAAGGCGACGTACGTGACAAATTTTGATTGTAGCAACCACCAAACAGTAGCCATACGACCCCGACACTGACCCGAGTGACGGGGTCAGTAGGCTTCATCTGAATAAGTCTACGATGCATTACTCATCCTCCTATGTGTCAACCATGCATTGGAATTGAGGAGAAAAACATGGGAAGTATTCCTTTTCAGCTCTCCCTCCTGTTGTTCCTGACACCTAGGCAATACCTAGACACCACCTAGACACCTAGTTCGCACATTAAAGCAGTGAAATTGGTGCTATTTAACAGTCCGTACCTTTCAAAGGACTTGACAATGAACGCCGCCGACTAACCTTGTACGATTTGTAGACATATTTGCTTTCGTCAAGGGAAGGCAAGGTGACGGAGACGATCACTTTCTTCGACATGTCCACTGCCAGCAGCCCCTCCACCGATACCTTGGACGTGGCTCCGTTTTCGTCGGCTACGGAGCACATTTGTATCAGGGATCATTGTCATTCCAACACGGGAGCGTAGTCATCAGCCCAAGTGGACCTAGCTTGTGTGTAAGTATTCAAGCAGTCACAAGCAGTCCGAACGTTATTTCACTGACCTGCAGAACACCAATCAAGGTTACGATCATGCTTCATAAAGTACGCATGCCGTCGTTGCGGAGAACAGCAGAAATATTATTACTATAAACACACCGCTGTCATCATTTTCAGCTGTCGTACCTCAAACTCGCAGTTGTGCGTGGGCACTGGCCAGGGCCTCTGCGCTCGTACCTATCGTGAGCTGGCCCTGGGCTGCTGCCAGTAGCAGGAACACGTCGGAGGGAAACTTCAGGTGGTTCTTCTTCATGACGAGGTTGCCAGCCCAGCTGCCGGCGTTGCGCACGGGCGTGTTGGCCACGCGCAGCAAGTGGGACGCCATGTCAGCGCAGTGGCGGAACCCCGTGGTCTTGGTGATAATCTGCAGCTCTTGGATCAGCTCCGACAGTGAGACGGTGGCGCCGAGCGTGATGGAGGTGCCCGCCTTGGTAATTGTGGTTAGCTCGGGCACTTGCAGAAGAGATACGTATGTGTCGAATGTTTCGACATCCTTGTAGAGTCCTACAGAAACGTGCATGATTAGTTGATAGGCATGTTTACATCAACTTTGATTGAGCACCCCTAATACAAAGTCAGAAGTAATAGGCACTGGAAAATGAGGTGGAAAATGCGTACGAATTTGTAGCCGAGCCAGAGATGCAACAGGAGTGGTTGGAGCCACATTTACGGTAGGACCACCTTTCTAATAGTCGTGGGAAGCATGTGTGTGGGAACAGCTTTGAAATTGGAAGGGAGATAGTCAATTTTGAGCGCGCTTGTCAAATTCGATGGTACTGATATATATATATATATATATATATATATATATATATATATATATATATATATATATATGCATATATATACATACATGTACGCACACACACACACACACACACATATATATATATATATATATATATATATATATATATATATATATATATATATATATATATATATATATATATGTAGCACATAATCAATTTGTCTGTGACCTTAGCGTGAATGATTATTTTTATCAGCAACACATTCTACACGTTCATTTTCGTGAGCATAGCCACGAAAACCACTGTATGAGAAATACTCGTACTTCAATGAGTCGGTACAATTTCCTTGATTTTGAAACATGAGGTACAACTGAAATGGTGTACATGAAAAGCTATGCAAAAAACAGGGATATTCCAGTATTCTAAGCTCAAAGTGTAGGAGGTGGCCAGAGTGGTCAGAGTTAACCACTATGCAAACCCCAACATGCACAGTAAAACCGCGGCCAGGTTCCTCACCTGTGCCAGTGTTTCCTCTGACCAACTTCAGCTTCGTTCCAGCTGGACAAGCCTTAATGATGGCGCACAGCTGCGCCAGACTGGTTGGATACTCCCACTGGGCGCCCGTGGTCCAGATCACGGCCATCGCCCGAGGGCATCCACTGCACCGTCCTCCAGAGGAGCAGGAGCCCTTGCAGGCACCAGAGCTCTTTGCCGATGGCGAGATATCCTGGAACGAGTGTAGTGCATTGCTGTTGACGGGCGTTTCCCCGTCAATATTGACAGGTCTGCAATGCCAGCCTGCCTTAGGGGCTGCGGAACTCGGCGAAGTTTAAACGTGACCAAACTCCTCTCCGCTCCACTGCAGGCTCTCGCAGTCCCCACTGACCACAGTAGAGATCCAGCTGGTTGATGGGTGTTACCTTGCGCCGTTGGATGTCATACGGTGTCAACAGAGGTCGCCAGGTCGTCAGCACAGGTCGACAGGAATCGATAACAAGCAGGTGTCAACACGGAGAAACGGATCAAAAGGGACACCTAGTTTCAACAGGGGGCAACAGGTGTCAACAGAGGCCAACAGCTGTGAAACTGGTTCGTCAGGGGCCATCAGAGGTCAACAGATGTCGGGATGCACGGAGTCGCGTGCTCGGGTGGGACGAACGCTTGATGTCGGGGATGCACATAGTCGGTATTGCAAAGTGGAATATAAAATCCCAGTTCAGAAGCAGTTAGTGTTGCAGTTTCAACGCTTGCCATGCTATATTTTCCACTAATGTATTCGAAAACAATATTTTGCTCATATTCAACAGACAGCTATGCTGCGAAGAACAGCTGATAATTAGTTTTTTTTAAAGCAAAGTACATGCATATGCAATTGGCAAATTTGCCCCTTCATTGTCTTACAGGCTCAACAAATTAGCATCCCTCTGAAAAGTGTGTTATACAACCTGTCCTACCGCCTTACATCCAATGCAGCACTTAACACAAGCAAGGCGAGGTTCTGGATGGGCTAAGTAGTGAACACTGAACAACGCGTCTGCCGACCTCGTGCAGCTCACCTCAATATCCTTGATGATCTGCTTGGTGCGGATGCTCGGCTTTGGAACGAACGTCTCGAACGCGTCCAGGATCGGTCGGTATCCGGTGCAGCGGCACAGGTTCCCATCCAGGTGCTGCTCCACGGTCTGCTGCGTCACACCGCTCCCCGACTCCAGCAGACTGTGGACGGACAGTGACGTCATCTATACACACCCACACACACCCACACACACAGCGCACACCGTTCCTCGACTCCAGCAGATTTCGGACGGACAATGACGTCATCGACTAACTTCACAGCGAACACACAAAACGAATACTAACGCCATCCAAACGTCCTATTGACTATTTAGTACTATCCGAATGTCCTATATATCTAAATATCCTGTCCTATTTAATTATGTTTTCTCCTTACATCCACCCACTTGATTATCTTAATTTAACCATTCATTCTTACGTTTTTTGTGTCGATTGTAACTACGGAGTATCAGCTCTCTGTCTGGTCCAATTTACAGAGTGGGCCTCCCACCTGCATACTGACACGGTGTGCAGAGAGTCGCCTATATGTATACTAATACGATGTGCAGAGGACCACCCTCTGCACATATACATGATGTACATATACATGTATATGTATGATGTACATCATGTACATATACATGATGTGCAAATGACAACCCACCTGTACATAGGCACTTTGTCCAGAGGATCAACCACCCGTACATGTACACGATGTATAGAGGACCACCCACCCGTGCATGTACACGATGTGCAAAGAACCACCCACCCACCCGTACATGGACACGAAGTACAGATGGTCACTCACCTGTATACTGACACGCGGTACACAGGACCACACCACCTGTACATGGACACGGCGAGCAGAGGACCACCCACCTGTACATGGACACGGCGAGCAGAGGACCACCCACCTGTACATGGACACGGCGAGCAGAGGACCACCCACCTGTACATTGACATGACCATGCCGGGGCTGCAGTAGCCGCACTGGGTGCCGTTCAGTTGAGCCAGTCGGCTCTGGGCCGGATGGTAGCCCTGCTTCCTGTCACCAATGTTCTGCACGGTGATCACATCCCAGCCCTGCGACAGAACGGGCGCCGCCGGTCCCGTCAGCTGGGCAGGGCTTGTTCGCCTCGTCTCGTCATGTGCCGTGTCGTGTAGTGTCGTGTCCAGTCGTGCCATCGCATCTCGCCTCGTCGCGTCCCGTCTAGTCTTGTCTGATCTCATCCCGTTCAGTCAGTCTCGTCTCATCTCGTCAGGCCCAGTTTCGTCTCATCTTCTCTCGCATAGTTCCATGTTATATCATCTTCTGCATATATTATATCTCCTCTGCTGTCCCGCACTTCCACATATCGGAAAATTGTAGTCATGTGCACGGGCGGTGTGCTCGACATACTGGACAGTTGTTCTCACCATATCTGTCATAGCTAGCAGTTGTGGGCCGCATACTCGACATACTTGAGTTGTGCCCACGGGCTCCGCCTCAGGTTTCAAGCTGAACGGGGAAGTATGGTTCATTGTATCTCTGCCACCACGCACACACAGCGATAACCGGGTTCCGACCACACTCCTCCCGTGGTGGCAGCCGAACTCGCAATCCAGGCGCCCCTCGGAAGGTCTAAAAATGCTCCCCTCTGAGGAAACTGGCGCCCCTCACGAGAAGTGTCACGCACTCCACCCCATACAAATTGCTGGATCCACCCCTGCTAGGTAAATCTTACCTTGGTTTATACCTTGTGAAGTAAATGCTGGAAATATCCTTTTGGGCACTTAACCAAATCTGAGCAAACGTGTTTTAGGAAAAACGAAAACCTAAAAACGTTGTTCTCCACTAGAATATACCGGCTTGGTGATACATTCTTCTTCCCTCTTTGTCTCAGCTAGATTTGTTCGAATAATGTTAAGTTGTCCACCGATTACTGAACGAAAACGTTGAAACATTCATACATGCCCACGCCGTGTCAATGTAATGGTCTAGTTTGAACGCTAGTTTCCCGTGTGGTCTCGTTAGTTCCTACGGTTCCCTAACGGGGAATCTTTAAAAATTGGACCCCTCGGGAATCGGTGCTGAATTTGTGCGGAACCAACGTTTCAAGGTCAACGGGACGCGAATTCAACGGAGTGCAGAATACTGCTCTGGGCTAATGTTATTATGTTTAGCCCTCTCCAAAATTTCGAACATAAGCCTTGCCTTAGACGTCTTCTACTGATTTCGGAACTGGAAAGTTTCCACCCAAAGAAAGCATACCGAGTGTTCGAACCCAGTTGACGGTGATGCTGTCAGCAGTCGTCAACATACCCGGCAAACCTGACAGTTATGCTCGGAATGTCCAACATACCTGATAGTTGTGGTCAGCATGTCCAACATACCCGACGGCTATGGTCGGCATACCTGGCAGTTTGATCGGCGTGGCCAGACTACATGGCAGTTGTGACCGATGGCCTGCGTTCCTGGCAGTTGTGGTCGGTATGGTCAGTACACCTGGTAGGGGTGATTGACATGGCCAGCAGACCTGGCAATTTGATCAACATAGCGAACATACCTGGCAGATGAGACCGGTGGCGGTCGTACTTGCTGGCAATTGTGATTGATATGGCCAGCACACCTGGCAATTTTATCGGCACAGCCAATGCATCTGGCAGATGAGGCCGTGGCCAGTGTACCTGGCAGTTGTGGAGCGGCGCCAGACAGCTGTTGACGGCCTGCAGGTCGGTGTGGGTGTTCGGCACGCGCACGGCCACTACGCAGGCGCCGCACATGCCGCCACGGCACATCACTTTGGTGCCCGTCAGACCGCACTGGTTCCGCAGGTAGTCGGCCAGTGACGTGGTGGCGGTGACCGCAGAGGCCGACGGCGAGGCGCCGCCGTCCAGGGTCACTGTCGGAGGGGATGGGATCAGTGTCGGGGAGTCGGGGTCAGTGTCGAGAAATCAGGGTCGGTATCGGAAGAACCGGAGTCAGTGTCGGAGAGCTAGGGTCAGTGTCGGAACTCAGGGTCGGTATCGGAGCAGCTGGAGTCAGTGTTGGGGAGTCAGCGTCAGTGGCGGGGATATGAGGTCAGGGTCGAGAAGTCACGGTCAATGTCGGAGGAACCGGCGTCAAAGGCGGGAAGAGGGCACTTCTGAAGGAGGCGGGATCCCTGTAGGAGAATGGTGACCGTAAGATTGGTTTCTTATGTACGCAGGCCACCAGTTATCCGGGGGTCGAATACTCAACTGTCATACTCCACCGATACAAATATCGTCCAGACTATACGCTACTTTAGCCAATTAACACAGACTGCGGGTCGCACGCCGACGGTACTGTAGCAGACATAGGTTGCAAACCTGTAAGACGTTGGGTGATAGGTGTAGTCTTTGAACTCTTCCCTGTCCCGCCTGCCCCATGTGTCAATCATCAGACGTATAGGAACGCAGTAGATGCCTTGGTCTTGACCCTTGAGCCGTATCAACAACGCGAGCACCCAGATCTGAATCTTAATTTATCCCTGAAGCTCCGCCACGAAACAACTGTTGGCCGGGGATGCAGCTGGGTGCGAGACTGGCAGCTCGCAAGCCGCCCGGGTCTGTCCGCACACGCAGGGGCCGGACCTGCAAGCCAGGAATGCACCCGACAAGATCCCGATCGAGATGAGGGTCAGAGGTCCAGCCGGCAGGACGGCGGAGTCGCCATATCGCGCCGACTATCAGATCAGGTTCAGCGGCAGGTCGGATTAGCCGGACCCCCGATATGGGGGCGCGCCAACTCGAGGCCACCAATCCGGGACGAGCAGTGCAGTCGGCGGCGACATGTGTGAGGTGTGAGCTGCGCGGCAGTACAGCCGACTGGCAGGGAACTGCGCGCACTGCGACTCTATGGCTGATGACTTCACACTACTGCTCCATACCCGGCCACGGCCGCTTTCCGCCCATGCGCCAAATATGCAGCCGAGGGTCAGTATGGCAAAACCTGCCTACTTATACCTACTCATAGATGGCAGCATGCTGATTATCTTGCCGAGCCGATAGGTTTGAGCCATCGGTATTCGAACAATCATTGAGGAATGCGATATAAAGTACTTTATTTCGTACAGCGTGCAGCAACATCGGGAGTAAACCACCACTTCAAGCCACATAGGTACACTACACCAGGAACTATCACATAAGTGCACTCAGGGGGAGAACTTTGGCAACATGATTAGGGGAAATCAATGGCGTAGCTTGGATTTGGTCCGTGGGGCGACCATCTGAAGAGGGCCATCCTACTTATCGAGCCCCCCCCCCCCACACACACACACGTTTTTCCGAAACTCCACGGATTTTGGTCACTTTGTCTTCGAAGAGCCACAATATACACAAAACCACATATATATATATATATATATATACAAATATATATATATATATATATATATATATATATATATATATATATATATACTAGGCAAAGTTGGTAAAATACTTGGTAAAATAAGGCACTACGCGCTGGTGTATCTAATGCGAGACCTGCAATCAAGGTCCAACAGTCTGGTAAAGGCCAGAAAGGAAAACGAACAATTTAGATGCCGACAACAAGGAAAGAAAACCTATGACAGAAAATAAAGGGGCGTTAACACCTCTCTAATGAAGTCATGCATTTTACTAGCTTGAATAAAAATGCTCGTGCTCATCTCCATGGACACAACTGCTTCTTTCCCTTATCCGCTACGCTTAGATATGTATGGCTTAATAGAAAGGGTGTTCATGGTAAGGGTGGGGTCAGTGCCGCAGCCAGGACTTTCCTAAAGGAAGTCCGACCAAAGAATAAAGCGAACATTTAGGTCTTTGCGTGGTGAAAATCTCAAAATTACTCTTTTGATCCAGTATGTTTTTGGTTGCCAAGGAGGGGGGGGGGGCAGGCCCCCGTGCCCTTCCCCATGCCTGCAACTCTGATGGGCCCATATTGTTGCGCCTTTTCAACAGCGTCATACTTTCTCAAAATGAGGTGTGAATACTAGTCCGGAAAAATAAGTGCAAGATTTTGGGACAGAGGAACGACTAGCAACATGCTTGACCTGCTATGCCGAACACACATCCTGCAAAATATTTTTCTTCATTTTTTGCTGAACCGGTGTCACTCGGGTCCAAAGCGAAGCAACTGACACCGCTGGAGCGGCTGCCATCACAGCTATCGCTGGGCTGTTTGTTTCGCAATAGTTGGAGAGACCGTAGCTGCTGGAGCAGCTGTGGTCAGGCCACTGGGACAGCCGTGGCCGCTTGTGCGATCGGCACCGCATGAAAGGCTGTGGCCGTCGCGTCGGGGCGACCATGAGGTGGCGCCTCCGTTGATGTGGCGTTGGGTGACCTTCCCAGTCCTTGGTAGCATATATGGCTCTCAAAGATATCGTATCTCTGAGGCTAGCCCTCGGCATTCCTCGCGCCCATCGCCAGTTCTCAAGAACTCTCAGAGGGCCCCAGTCCCTCAGGTGCCCATCCCAAAACATTTCCCTTCTCCATCCCATCCATCCCAGTCCAGCCCCCTCTGACTCTCAGAGAACCTATTCATCCGGCAGGAGCCCACTCCATCTTGCATGGACCATTCCCAATCCTCGACAAACTTGTCTAACTTGCAGGAGAATCCTACAGCTCTGAGACAGGCCTCACAATTTCTTGCAAACATCACCAGCTATCGGAACTCTCCTTAGCTCTTAGGTGGCTCTGCTCATCCATCAGTGTTCCTCCTAAGCTTCAGGAGCATCACAGTCCAGTTCGCTCTAGCTCTCAGGGGACCTCCCTAGGCCTCGACAGTCTTTCGGGTTGGCAATGACATTCTAGCTCTGGAACTGGCTCTCAGTATCGTTCACAACCATCGCTAGCCCTTAGGGACTCTCTCTAGATCTCAAGAGGCTCCGTTCGTGTCATAAAGACCCCTTCCAAGCCTCTTGTGCACCGCAGTATAGCCTTCTCTAGCCTGACCATTTTCAATCGTCAGGGTGTCCTCTCCAGCTGTTAGGGGCCCTTCCCAGTCGGGGGCCTCTTTATCGGTCTGAGGCCCGCTGTCACCTCTGAGCCATCTCCATCAGCGTGAGCCAGAAGTCGGCCTGGTGGCTCTGCACGTCCGACCCGCGGCCCCCATCCGTCGGCTCATGGACCCTCCTTTCACGGCTCAGAAAATGTTTCGTCCGGTCGGAGTCCCCTCTTCAAAAACTTGGGCCTTCTCTATCACGCAAGGGGTCCCCTGTTGCGGTTGCGGTCCTCATCGGCCCAGGGACTCTTCATACGGCTCTTGGCCTTATCCGACAGCCCGGGGTCCTCCAACCGCTAGGGGTTCTCTTCTTCGGCACAGGGCACCATCTTAGTGATCCAGGGCCTCTTCTGGCAGGCCGAAGGCCCTCTTTCAACAACTTGGGGCCCTCCATCAGGCCAGGGGCTCTTGTACGGCTTTGGCCTCATCCGTCAGTCCAAGGGCCTTTTCTGACAATCCGAGGTCTTCTCCGGCAACGAGCGCCCCTCCGTCATTTCAGTGGTCCGCTTTGACGACCCAGATCCTTTTCCGGTAAGCCGGAGGCCCATTTCAATACGCTTGGACCCTGTCTATCAGGTCAGGAGCCATGTCTCGGCTTGGGCTCCGCCGACAGCCCAGGGGCCCTTCATATTGGCTCGGGCCCATTCCGTCAGCCCGGAGACTCTTCCAACTATCCGGGGCCCTCTCCGTCGATCTAGAAGCCCTTCACGTTGGCCCAGCCAAGGGCCACAACATCTTCCTGAGGGCACTCTTCGTTGACTCGGGACCTCTACATCGGCCCGGGTCCCTTTCCGTCAGCCTGGGACTCCTTTCGTCTGTCCAGGTGCCTTTCATGTCGTCCAGGGGCCCTCCACGTCGGCCCAGGGGCCCTCCACGTCGGCCCAGGGGCCCTTCACGTCGGCCAAAGGGGCCCTGCAAGTTGGCCCAGGGGCTCTTCACGTCTGTCCACGGGGCCCTGCATCTATGCCTTGAGGAGCCCTGCGGGCCCTCGGACCCTCTAGGGGCTGTCCCCTTCGCCCCCTGGCTATGCCACTGAGGGGAATGTGTGAAGGCAACTGAAGTACCAAAATCAGTTGGGGACACTTAATTATTGTGGTTTTGGGGCGCATCGAGGGTTGGGGACAGTCGATATGGTCCCACGTTAAAGGCTGAAATTATTGCGGGGGCACGCTAGCTTTGATGGGGTCCGGGTCTCCCCAAAAGTATGCCAAGTTCCACATCCGAGTACACCAGCCGTAGTGTTCGGGGTGGAATAGTGATAAATCAGTGCGCGAAATCAGCAAGCCAACAGCCAGCGCTAGGAAAAATGCTGCTCTTGTATCAATAGCAGAACATTTTGCTCTGAGACCGATACAAACAGGTCATATAGCAGCATGCCGGCCATCAGCCATGGAACTACAACGCAGGCCTACGCTGAACATTACTGCTTCAAAATGTGTGCTCATGTGTTCGGTAGACATCAGTAATTGATGAAATAAAGCCAGCCTACATCACATGAAGTAGCACACTAGAAGTGACAAGTATTGTTCGGTATCTTTTGTTCGCACCTCAGTCACTAATGAACTGTAAGCGACCTCAGGTCAGGCCACTGGCGGATCTAGCCCACCGGTTTGGGGGGGGAACTTTCGGTTTTCGGCGTCAGCCCCCCCCCCCTCCCCCCCCCAGTGGCGTACCTAGGAATTGCATCAGGGGAGGGGTCGAACGGATTTGGAGGATGCCCATTCTCCCACTATTTTTGGTTAAAAGCACCGGATTTCGACCACTATTTGGCAAAGGGGCCCATTTTTAAATTAATAATTAAAATTAAAATAAGATAAAAAGTAAAATAATAATTGACAACATAATTTCCTGTGTAGGGGCCCCAGCCTACCTCCACCGTTTCTATGTTACCGGATTTTTGTTCTTGTTTACCAAAACTTTCACGTTCACGTTCAACGTCTTGTACCACGTCAACGTTCGTGCACGTGGACACTGGCGGATCCGATTTTGTCAACTCTTGCTGTAAGCAGAACTTGATCAGCATGGAACCCTCGATGTGTGTCAGAATCTGAAATATGCTATTATACTGGCTTCCAAACAATTATATATTTAAAAATCCTTTAAAATTGGAGATTCTTTCATCCAGACGCTATTTTTTAACCTCGGCAAAGGTTACTGCATTTTAATTTAGTTGACTTCTGTTGGTTTCGGGGGGAGGGGCAAAAGACACTATGGCCCCCTTTTAAGCGCTTCGGGGGGGCATGGCCGGAATGGCCCCTCCATGGATCCGCCAGTGCATGAGGGTATGTGTAAAACTTGTCTCGTAGATACCTTAAACTGCAATAATACCCTTAAACTTTGATAGCCCGGTCCTACCACCCGAATCTCCCCTACATGCAAACCCACCAGTTATCTCTTATTCAGGATATAAATACAGACCTCCTCTTGCTATTCTTCTTGAAAAAATCAGTCAATGTAGCCTGTCTATTCATCTTAGCAACCCAACACCTATATGGCTATATGGCCTTGCCCCAACACCAACATACGAAACATGCTGCTCAACTGGGGTCAACTGGTCACTCGCACAAAACATCCTGTTCAAATTCCGCTTTCGAAATCTGGCTCACTGGGTCCGCTTCTCCGTTACTGGCTAAACAAACTTCATGAACCTATCTGACGAAGGAATAATGAAACTGCTGATTTCGTCATCTCTTGCTGTAAGCAGAACTTCAACAGCATAGAACCCTCTGTAAGAGAGTTAGTTTTTGAGCGTCTTGATCCCATATAATTCAGCAATGCCCCTTCGTCATGGCGCGACAAGTACCCGGCTTCGAGACTGGCGTCCGCCGGTCTGGGTGTCGACGTAAGCAGCCACCACCCCAGCGAGGTCGCCGTACATTGGACATTGCACCTCCCCTCCCTCTTTCCGGCTAACACCCCGCCAGCGAGGCACCAGCCCCGTGACCTCTAACCGACCGGCGCGTACCGCCGCCGTCGTTAATGCTAGATGTAACTGTGTTCACATAAAGTTATACGTTTGGCTGTCCCGTAACCGTAATTGATATAATCCCGTAAGCCTTGCGATTGTAAAAGTGTACTGTAAACGTAACGCATCGTCACCGCCACTAGAAATAGACCATTTCCCCTTCTAGAAGGCCGTCGACATGGATATGACGTCATGGAGGCTTCTGCGGCCCTTGACCAATCCGCGACCGGGGGTCTTCCGAAGTCACTAGCGCCCGTGCGACCCCAGCCAGTCGGTCTTGAATACTCGGAGCGATCGGACCGCTGCTACGCGTGCGCGCTTCCCAACTAAATTCCACTTCTAAATTCATAGGAAAGGCAGTATCACGGCTTACCTTCCAAGGAGAACGTACTGTACGGTGTCTGTAGTTCTCGTGTGATCGTGGAGTGCTGCAGTGCAATACAGGGCAGCAAAAGGTACTGGTACTTTCGTGACTGGAGTTATCGCGAACAAGAGGTTGCTAGACTTTCGCGTGCCAATAAGGACTTTCCTACACCTCGATGTGTCAGAATCTACTATGCTACCAGATTGTGCTTCCAAACAATTATAACAAAATACCTTTAAAATTGGAGATTATTGCAGCCGGAACGCTATTTTTTAACCTCAGCAAAGGTTACTGCATTTTAATTTAGTTTACTTTTGTTGGTTTTTTTTTTGGGGGGGGGGCAAAAGACACTATGCCACCCCCCTTGAAGCGCTTAGGGGGGCCATGGCCGGAATGCCCCCCCCCCTGGATCCGCCAGTGGGTCAGGCCCCGTTTCCATATGTTTTCCCTCCGTCACTCATTATCAGACACCTGATCTTTAACATATTTGCTGGCGGGACATCCCCTATTTCAAGTCGGAATAAAAGCTGGCCACTGTACTGTTGTTTTTATCTGTCCTTGCTCTATGAAAGGTCCGGGTAACTATTTCTTGGGCGGGTACGTGGGGATGAGGTGAACCTGATGATCTTCAAGTAGTTACATATGCACACAGAATGGAACAGCATAGGAAATTCCATCCAATTTAAAGTCATACCAAGTGTCATCGACACCGGCGTGTCACACAGACCATCGTCAAGGTCAGGTGAAAGGATTGATGCCCCAGATTTTCAGCAGTGTTTGAATTTTTGGTTTTGCATGATAGAAGTCCAACATTTCTTGTTTGATCCAGTGCATTTTTTTCGTTGCTAAAGAGGAGGCGGCCATGGCTGCACCTCTGGTGTCAGGGGAAGCTTCCTCACAGTTGTGTATCAGGCCGATTGGCACATTTCCTGGTTCAACAAGTCTGACCATACTTGAGTGCATAATGAGATACATGTCTACCACATGTATCGTCGTTGAAAACGTAATACAATCACTTTGCAATACAACTCTCTGTTGGATACAAACGAAGATTTAAATTTCATAGGTATCAATCACATAATCAGAAAGTAAGTGAAGTGTGCGGGTCGAAGTTTATTACCGAGACTTCGTACATCACCTTGAAACCACTGAACTGCCACATCTCAATTACATATCACTGTTCACATCACACTCCATTACATCGCACACCAGTCAGGAAAATCCTTACCCATTGTTTGATGACGTCATCATCAACATCAGCTGGTAATCATTCGACGGTACCGGCGATTTTAAATCGCAAGCGATCGAAGTGCCCGAGAAATACCGGGGAAAGAACACACAAATCCTCTCCACCCACCGCAAGCCGCCGACTTGTTTTTATTGTTATTATTATGGTCAGAATGTCTGCTGGGAAGAGGGACGGCTTCATAAAGCGGGGACATGTGGTAAGCCGCATGTTGATTAGACTCGGAATCCACTACACAATCGGAGAAATTCCAGTTCGCTGGCAATATTTCCTTCGAGAGACTTCACGTGCGGCTAGTGGCCCGACACGGACGTCCCATGACCGTGTGTCCTACCTTGTCGGACCAGCTGACATCTGACCGTCTCAGCCGGTGGCCAAATGGCAGAGCTATCCTGACTTGCCAGGCTGATGCAATCGATGCAATTCGGCACTCGACCACCTCCACTATCGCGGCGGCAAACAACGGTGCGGTAACGTAGATTAGCTTTCGCTGAGCAATGCTGACTCAAGATCTGCCCTGATTCTTTCTCGGCGACACCTCTTGCAGTAAAACGGACACAATTTAATGTCAGGAACTTGGAGGAGAAAGCGCAACCACTTCACATCGCGGCATGAACATACAGATGATACATCAAATCAACTTCGTTTTGCATCATCCACAAGAAGTATACTGCAACGAACCGCATTTATTACATTTACCGGTAATTTATAGTAGACGTGGAGCACGGAATCGTTCGAAGTGGCAATCGATTACGTTCACTGGTCCGCATCGCACGGGTGATGGATCAAATGCATGCGCATTCTCCACGGATATTTCCATCGCGTACCTTGGTGCTGCTGGCCGTCGACGGTGAACGACACGGTGTGTCGCTTACTCCCAGACATGCTGGCAGTATCCATGACCCGCTCGACAGCCACCCTAGACTCCCCTGGCTCCCTGCAAAACAGGATCGGCATGGCACGTGATAAGCGCACTATGTGCCATCTTGGAAGAAACCGTTTTCGACACCAACTATGCGCTTCTAATTGACACAACTCGGCTACGTGAAAATCATGGGTCAGATATTCGTCGAAAGTTATCCCCGCATTTACTTGTAAGTCTGCACTGTGCGTCGACTGTCAGGCCACGCCACACTCTCCCATTGCACCCATATCACCTCATAAAACATTTAGCCAACAGGCCGAGTATTTTGTCACCCTGAACTTTCAACGGGGTTCACGAACGTTGTTAGAGTACCAAACCATAATTTGTGAACAAGTATCAAAGTTAGGCCTTTGTAGAACGCTAGGCGAGAAAGCCGACATGAAACCAGTACCTCTGGCGGCGACATTACCAGCTGGCATGCTTTCGTGACACCTTTTGGGCAGGATGCAAGCCATATTAATGATGTGAAAATTACTTGGATACTTACAAACAGAATGCAACGAAAAATAACTCTGTTCTGTATGCTGGGGCTGCCAACTTATTACATAAACTATACAAGTTGCATGCATGTGCCATTGGCCTAGTATTTCCACACTGTGACCATCCGAGGTCACGGATCAAGGCCATGTTTTCAGGTTACGTGGATAGCATAGGTCTGCATGTGTGCACCAAGCTTCGTGAACATTCATTGAAGGATTTGGGAGTTACATAGGAAGGGGGGGGGGGCTGGAGCAGCCCCCCCCATCTTCAGTTCTGAGGTGACCAAAAAAAACAGTGCATATAGAGTTGACAAAATTGCTCCTGTACAGCTGACTGCAAAAGTATCACAATCACTCTTAACGCGCCATAAAATGTCGGCTTCTTCAGTTTTATTGTATATTGCACAAATGCCAACACAACCGCACAACTCGGCACGGTGCTCTTGACAGGGGCGGTCGGCCCATGCAAGGCACTAAGGCAATGCCTCACCTGAGTAGAGCTGGGAATTATTTTTGCAGGATATTTTCGTACAAATCATGCATTCATCCACTGGAAAATAGCAAAGTTGACAAACTGGAAACAAATATGCATTGGTGACTCGTAATTATAGTTAAAATTAAAGCTTACATTTACATCATAGCTTCAAAACAGCTATATCACCGGTCGGTAAAGGCAAGCCTCTGGCAGATATCGCCATATGTTGCGCCTTCGTTTCATAACAAGCGCAGAGTAAGCGGCCATTTTAGAATGGAGTCTATTCTACTCTTTATGGAGGTCATGTGAGGGACACTTTTGAGGTGCATTTGGCCATGTTTTGCATCAAAATGTTCCCATTGATTCGTGAAAATAAGGGACTGTGCGGAACTGTGGGGCAGGAGAAAATTACTTACCCACCCACTTAGGTAGGTACGAGAAGTGGCAAATACTAGAACCAAAAGTCCAACGAGGAATTCAGTTAATGACCAGTGGGCTCTTAATGGGCTTTGATGTGATGCTTAGTCAGCTCTGTAAATTTCATGCATTCACTAGTGTTTCCATGATGGACATATCAGTCCAGCCAACAACAAAAAAAACAGTCTGATTTGGAGCAAACTTAAATTCATATATTTGGGAAATTAAAACTTTTTAACATAAGCACTTTAAGTTGTACTTATATCTCAATCAGGAGTCATTTTAACAAGAAAAGAAGGTATTATTGTGCTTTAAGGTGGTAGGAAGACAAGTTTTTACACACATTTTCCTCCATAAGGAAACAAATGGGTTAGATTTTATTAGGTTAGGTTAGTCTAGGTTTTTTTAGCCGGGAAGATTTTTGTATACATTTTCACAAAAAAATGTGCAAAAACTGACATTTTTTCTTGTTCAAAAGCCGTTGATGTTAGATTAGGTTAGGATGGGCTATTATTTTTTTATGTCAAAAGTTTTCAGAAAATAAATTGCTTACAATTTTAATAATTTCATTTTTTTTGCAATTTTATTTCTCCAAAGTGAGGTTGGTCTAAGTTAGATTACGTTATGTTGCATTTCTATTTCATTTTTTACACTTTTTTATGCTATGTTACCTAATTCAAAACCCCTTTTTGGTGTTATTTTTCTCACAACCTGAAAAGAAAGAATTTGCACAGAAGATGAGTGGTCCCATCATCTTAGTCACATTCATAAATATTGCATTGGAATGCTAAATTTCAAGAATTCATATAACACCCTAAAGCACAAATTTATGGAAAAGAACATCAAAATCAATCAAATGACATTTCAAACAACCACAGAAAAAACATCTTTTGTGACAATGCAGATGTAGGCTATCCTCCTTCACTTCAACAAAGTATGGGAAGTATACAGAAAAAGCGTTTTGTGTGGGGCAGCTTATATTGAAGAATAATGTAATATTACAATAAACATAACCTCACCTAGCCTGACCTAACCTAACATAATCCACTGAAGTTAGATCACCTAAACCTACTGATATTGGATCACCTAATCCTACTGATGTTGGATCACCTAATATCACTACATCACTGGAGGATTATGTAACATCTTCAGTCATTGACCTATATATGTTAGCTAGACATACTTCCAGACTTTTCACAAAATTCCCATGACGGCGCCGCACAGGGGCACCTCTCGAGCCTTCTCGGTGTTTTACACCTTGGATGTTCCATCTAGGTCTGCGTGTCGGACGGTTAGGGGCGAAAATGGTGAAATCGTACTGTGCATGGGGTTGTACCAAGCGTCTAAGTCACCAAAGCGATTTTGTGAACCAGATTTAATTCCATCTGTAAGTGTTTTACTGCCAAATTTCTCATACATATGAGGGTGGCTACAACAACAACAACTCCAAGGCCGAACAGCTGCGCCAAGCCATGCGACGCATCACACTGCACAACATAATCTCGCCATCAACCACAGGGAACTGCGAGCCACAGGACGGCGACGACCACGGTCTACTGGACCACGGTCTATTCGGCGTCCAACGCGTCAACGGGTTCAGGAGGGCGAAAGCAGGCCGATGCCGGCAGTCGTACAGCATGCCATGGAGATGGGAGATAACTGCCCTGCATTTATGGAGAATTGTGCCGGGTACATCGCTGGGTATGTGTGCCGTATGCTAGTCGAGGAGCATGGTGTGAAATGTGCTGCGTACGTTGGAGCAGTGCTGTGCAATGAAGAGGACCATCCGCCGCCCGAAGTCATGTACCTGATGAACGTGCGGGACAACGGAGGCCTCGTTGTCGGAGGCCATATATATATATATATATATATATATATATGTATGTATATATATATATATATATATGTGTGTGTGCGTGTGTGCGGGGGGGGAAACTGATATCACCATTGAAATCCGCGTGGCTAGTTCTACCTGTGGTGCTGTCGTTATGCAAATTCTAGGGGACCGATGTAGACCGAATTATCTACTGAATCCTCGGCTAACTTTACAGACGCATAGGACACAAAATGACGGGATGCTATCGCATTGCTTATGCAATTGTGAACACAGCGGTACCAAAATTTTGCAATTGAGAAAAAGGTAGAATCGAGAGAAAAAATCGAGAAAAAAAAACTAAGCAATGTGGCATATTATTTGAGGCACTACTAAGTGCCCGGCAATTCAACGTCACGTCGTCAGACGTGCACGCGACACAAAGTGACGATGCGCTAAAGCACTGCTACTGTAATTGTGAGCACGAAGGTACTTTTAAAAATAAAATTCAGAATCCCACTCCGGTGGAGTAAGCTTCATTATTGTAGCGTAGCTGGTGAAATGAACGATTCGTCGCCTAACGACACCAGAGGTATTCAACTTCAGGTCAAAATGCGCCCTCCAAACCGCTCTCGGAAATCCTAGTCTGTAAAAGTTGTCATCGCTCTGTTCATGTAGATCCCATAGACCGAGGCGTAACGTTTGAACCTGTTTACTTTTCCGTGGCAAAAAGACAAAACGTGTGAAAACGCGAGCGCCTCCCCTGCGATAACCCTGCATCATCCTTCGTGTTACTATGGATGACTTACCTTCAGCTGAACTAAATCGAATCGGAAATGAGCGACAGGATTTCGTAGTGTGGGTGCGCGAGATGTTGAACCACAGCCACTCGCCGCAGAACGAACTAGACCGGGGGCTGCAGAGACGCTATATGACACCCGCCGGCCCTATCTCTGGAGCGTATCTGGCCTGAGGACCAGAGGGCGCCGCCAGGAAGCCTGCCCAATGGGGGAGCCACTCAGTCTGAGTCAGAAGAGACTGTTGGACACGACAGAGACACAGAGACAGAGACAGAGACAGAGAGACAGCGAGACAGAGAGACAGAGAGACAGAGAGACAGAGAGACAGAGAGACAGAGAGACAGAGAGACAGAGAGACAGAGAGACAGAGAGACAGAGAGACAGAGAGACAGAGAGACAGAGAGACAGAGAGACAGAGAGACAGAGAGACAGAGAGACAGAGAGACAGAGAGACAGAGAGACAGAGAGACAGAGAGACAGAGAGACAGAGAGACAGAGAGACAGAGAGACAGAGAGACAGAGAGACAGAGAGACAGAGAGACAGAGAGACAGAAGAGACAGAGAGACAGAGAGACAGAGAGACAGAGAGACAGAGAGACAGAGAGACAGAGAGACAGAGAGAGAGAGAGAGAGAGAGAGAGACAGAGAGACAGAGAGAAGAGAGAGAGAGAGAGAGAGAGAGAGAGAGAGAGAGAGAGAGAGAGAGAGAGAGAGAGAGAGAGAGAGAGAGAGAGAGAGAGAGAGAGAGAGAGAGAGAGAGACAGAGAGAGAGAGAGAGAGAGACGAAGAGAGAGGGGCTAACTGACAGAATGCGCCGTACAACTGATGCGTTCCACGACAAATCGACCAAATATTTTCAAATTTTACACCCACTAAATTTGTATTTGGACCAAAATGTGTGTACAAGGTGGTCATAGACTCTGAACACGTCTAAACAAGTTTCAGCCCGCCCCGACCGTCGGTTTTGGAGTTAAAGCCTCCGGCAGTGTGTCGAGGTCATAGAACAAGGGTATTTTTTGCGATAGATATATCATCGATAATGAAGAGGAAGTGTGACATATTATGCATCTATGAGAAGAAAAATGAGTAAAGAAAACATCAGTGATAAAATATCAACATTTCTCATGTTTGACCTCATGACCACGTGACCTCGTGACCTTCTGTGACCCCTAGCCAATTGAAATTGATAAATTTGGCGGCAACAATACAAACGGACATGAGTTGGCTGCCAAATATTTTTATGCGTTCTGTTTTTAAATATCCCATATAGACGTCCGCTCTTCATGGCTTTTTTCTCGAGAAAGTCTTCTCCCATTGAACAACTACCGGGGATCGAACAATGCAATAAAAACGGGTGACATAACAACGTCTGCTTAACAAACAAAAAAATGTTTAAAACTTATTGATTTAAGTTTTAAACATTAAGACTAAGTCTTATAGTTATAGTTATATTGGAAGGCAAACTATAAGACTAAGTCTTATAGTTTGCCTTCCTACAGTGCACAAAGTTCAAGGTCACCGATTACCGATAGGTGTTCAATAGGCTAATCTGCGTGTGACGACGCAATTTTACTTCGAAACATCTGGTGGTCTGGTGATAGAAACATCTGACCATGTTCAACCTTGTTGTCCTCACAACAAGAAGTACAATTATGCATTCAGTGAACTTCTAGGCATCATTTACATGGAAGTACAGCCGAATTCCTATTGTAACGCACACACTCGTTTTTGTCACGTTATACATAGGGTGTCCCCGAAAACATGAACATTTTCACAAGCTTCCTGTGGTTTCATTGTTCACGTTTTGGGCATTGCCTGCATATTGCGCATTATTGCACATTAATGCACTGTACTGAACAATGCAACACCGATGGGATAGATCAAGGAAATAAACGTCAGATGATGAAAACTTGTTTTTCCAACTTACACATTTGTAGCTCTCAAATGTAACTGTTGTAGTTTCCTTAATAAGGGTTGAATATTTTATTATCACCATAGTATCATAGCTTATTTCCGCGTAACGGCGTAATTTTACTTCAGAACATCTGGTGGTTACTTACAACATATATTGAATGCCATCAAACATGACAACAATACAGTCTGACCATACTTAACCGTGCTAACATGATAACAAGAAGTACAATAATGCTTTCTGTCTACCTGCAGAACATCATTTACATGGACGCACAGTCGAACACCTATACCACGCCACTCTTTGCTATCATGGTGCACGTAGACTGTGCCCGGAAACATCATCTGCACAACCTTCATGTGACTTCATTATTCACGTTCTTGGGACACTGCGCATGCGGACATTGTGCATAGGACACTGTACTGCACAATGGTATATATGTGTTGTACACGAAAGCAATTCAAATGGCGTCCATTTGGCTTTGATAACCCAATCGGCACAACCGGCGTCGATTTAGAAGTTCGTCCAAACCGAATTTTGAGGGTGAACATGGAATCTGGAGTCGTGGGCACCTTAGGAATTGTCAAAAAAAAGTATCGGAAATTCCGAAAAATGTGGAAAATTTGTAATCTTGTATTATTGCGCGACGAGTGAAATAGAACGTTTTCTGTGATTTATGGTGACTGCAACGCCTAGTAGGGCATCAAATCTCGTAATAAGAGCGGGTCAAACGTATCGGATCTCCCTGAAATGGCTTTTTGAGAGAGTACCTATATGTATTGACAAATGATGTTAAGACGGCATCTGAAAGAACTCGTCCCGTCGCATAGCTTTGGTTTAGGATACTTTTTGGAATCCGCAAAAGCTTTTTAGCGAGTTAATCTTGAAATTGTATGTGCATTCAGAAAGTTGTAGGGCTTTCAATATTGCATATTTCAGACTTCAACACGTGCAGATAGCCAGCAGCCAACGGAACATATTTTATTTGATGGAAAGTCAATTTTCAGTTCAAACGTTCCCGCAAGGTGAATTTTATATATTAGGCGATTTTGCCATGTTTTGTTCTTCTTAGCCTGTCAGAGTTCTGAATTTTGTCATCAAAATTTCATCCGAATTGTCCGTTTTATTTCTGGCGCTAACTTTTTTTAATGTCGATTTTTTTTTTTTAAATGTCGATTTTTAATGTCGATTTTTAAACTCTGAGTCATTACAAAAAAAAGTTCTAAAAATGTCCAATTGTAAAATTCACACACAAAACCACACCTCTAGTAATGCGGGTAGGGAATCGCTCACGTTATCGATGAGGCTTACCGATACTTCAGCAACATTTTTAATTATTCGCTTTGCTTAGCGACGATAAGGATCGACACAGTGACTGTCACCACTGCTTGTAGCGTTTACGCACGTCCAAAACATCACCACGTCCTCTTTCCACCAGTCGTTTTCCAAAACAGTCATATACTGCTCCAGCCCTGCCAAGCCTATTATCGTTTCCTTCCCGATGTCAACCCCTCTGTTGTCCGCAGTCATCAACGTCGGCGCCTTTATCTCCTTCGGAACCGCTAGCAGGCTGGAGAGTATTGAGCTTCGTACGAGTGGGGAGTGCGGATATATACACGCAGTACGGATGGGGTGGGAGGGAAGACATATGCGAGACAAATGCCTCGACTTTTATTTGCCTTTAACACAGTTATCAGCAGTCCACAGAGACGCAATGCTCTTTCTTGAGCATATAATGATAAATCTGCCCAACGCTTGGTCGCTGACACCAAGTGATCCTCATGTTTGTCATAGGTGCCTACCTACCGCGCCAGATTTAATATGTAGGCAATAGAACCCGATTTAACAGGGTCGGGTTGCGTTGTTTCCATGTTTGATGTTATTCAATATATGTCAGTTATTCCGAAGTACGAATGCGTCGCTACGCGTAGATAAGCCCATGGGTGACCTGTCGATAACTGGTGACCTTGAAATCGGTGAGCTTTTAAGGTAAAATAAAAGATCCACATTAAAAAGGTATGTCTTTTAGGAAAACGTTTTCCAATCATGTGTCGGTGTGTCATTGTTCTACTTCATGTAGCTTTCCAATGGAAGAAAGCCTAGACGAAATCCATCCTACCCGCAAACGCAAAAATGCATGAAGAGCACACGGCTATTTCGGATATTTATTAAAAGAATTAATTGTTAATTTTTTTCCTTGGTCAGCAAAATCATGACCACTTTTATGTCTGACGTCAAATTTATCAATTTTGATGGGCTAGGGATCACAGGATGTCACGAGATCACGAGGTCAAATGTAGGAAATATTGGTATTTTATTTCGAGTATGCTTCAGTTGATCGTTATTCTTCTCAAGTATATATAATTTGCCACCCTTTCTGCTTCTTATTGATGATATGTCCACCGTCAAACCAACCCATGTTGCTTGACCCAAAAATAACGCCCGAGGCTATAGCTCAAAACCGTTGGTCGAATCGGGCTTAAATTTGCACAGCGGTAGTCGGAGCCGAAGACTACCCCGTGAGCAAATTTTGGTCTCAATCAAAATTTATGGGGTAAAGTGCATTGGTCGATCGGTCATGGAACGCACCAACTAAATAGTGTAGAAGGGCATCAATGCCAGCTCTACGACTGGGCACGAAGACTGAGGTAAGCAGCCGAAAACCGTTCACCCGAGTGGATATAGACTACAGACAAGACACGATAGCTGACGTTTATCATTTGCTGAACAACAAAAAAAAAAACATTGCAATTCGTGTGTAATTCATTCACACACAGGACAGACTCATACATGTATTCAACGCATATAGCTCATCGACTTGGTTACTATAAAGAGCAGCGGTTACGGCGCCTAATAACACGCATTTCATTATGTTTTATCACGGCTTATGGTTCATCCACGATTTACCTATGGAGTCTTTCAGAAACGGTAACATTATTACGCACCGTAACTCACGACCACATGCCAGGGAATGCTCCCACTTCACAACACTCAAACCGAGCAACATTTTAAAATATACATACGAACGGGTACGTAATTAAATACAAATTATATCTCCTATACATATCTCCACAGCTATTCCATCATAAGTTTGCATAGCATTTGCAGAGATATTACACACAGCACCGACCTGAGGATAATAAAATAACCCACGATGTAGCCGAGTCACCCGCTTCCTTAGTGCCAAGTGTCTGAAGTCTGTACCTGTTAATATCGGGGGCTGATACAGTAGGGCACTGGCGACATGCGCCCCGTCCCCCCTCATGTAACCGGATTTTTTCAGCCAAGGACGCCCCCTTAGTGTGCTGGAGTGTGTCCCCGCTCTCTTCTCCGCTTAACAAACTTTCTTTAAACCGAAGGCGTCCCCGTCAATGTCAATGTGTTCCAGGCGTGTTGGACCTGCAGCAAACCGCGCCCAGACTGGGTGCATCCGCAAAAAAACATCACACGCCAGATGTACAGCAGGATCACACGAGACCAGCGCCACACCCTGGGGATGCAGTGGCATCACTGAATCAGCGTCGCACACCGGAATACAGTGGGATCACGGGATCGGCGCCGATCATCAGCTTCGCAGCGGAGTCCCAGATCAGCCCCGGATCACTGTACTCCACACACAAAGGATACGATGAACCACAATTGAACGCCACGTGGTCGCGACACAGCGCCGCACAGATGCAGTGACAAGCACAGTCGCAGGGTCGGTTCCCCACGGATATGCAGCAGGATACATTCCGTGTAGTCGACACAGCGGAGCTCGGAAGCGACACAAAAAGAGATATATTGAGGCTGACAAGTGTCACAACCCAGATGAATCGACGCCCATGGGGAGTGGCAGGAGGTGGCAGTCTCAGAGCACCGCCACATTGCCCAGACACAGCGAGGACTAGGGGCAGTATCGAAGCCACCCAGCAAGAGGCGATGAAGTCCCATGGCCGACGCTGCGCACCAGATACAGTGAAATGTCCCAGTTTCCAGTTTCCGAGTCGCATCCAAAGGACAGTGGAATTCCAAGAGTGAATGTTGAATGCTGTATCACACCATGGAGATACATCATCCCTGAGGCAGAGGACAGCAGGGATGTGGTGGAACCCCGGCATCAGATACACATTATCACAGCAAATGTACAACTTCGCCGGAGGATTGTGCAAGCTGAATACACCTGCAATATGAGAAGAAATATACAGGTATAGCAGTCACGCAAGTGACGTGGCAACACAAGACACACATCTATATACTGAAGTGGTTGTGGCACAAAAGCTGCAGCTGTACAGCACAAAACTCGGCACCGAACATGAATTAGAGACCAGTGCCGAGTTAGCCTAATCATAAGCGAATGCATCCACCCTCCGTATCTGTCAACGCACATACAAGGCCAGTTAAGTGGGTTACGGGTCCAGTGGAAATCTTACTGGAACCAACATGGGCAGACCTGGTTAGGGGTCAACATTTCCCCATACATGTGGGATCGGAACTGTGCCAAGAATAGCTGACACGCCGCACAAGTTCTTCCCCTCTCAAAACACAGGGGAATGCGCCGAATGGACGATTCGTCACCAACGTGACAACAGTACGCTTATTATGCAGTTTAGATTTGCATGCAATATAGAAGGAGGCGCCGACCCCCAGCACCACAAGTGTACGCCAGCGCCAGCAGCCCCGCAACACAGAGTGCAGCAGCTCAACGGTACACAGCGCAACAGCCCCGCAGCACACAGAGCCAGAATAGTAGCAGCAACAACACAGCTGCGGCATCACCACACACCCAGTCTCCGGTAGATCTCCCCCCGTGGCAATGTACACCTAGCACAAGCACCATGAAAGCGCGCCTTCAAGTCCACACAACTGCCACCTCCAAACACGTAATGGCCGCCACCACACCACAATGTCCGCCTACTCAGTCAACCTCCGCCGACGGGAGGCCGCACTCCGCTCCCAGCCCGGGACTGAAGCCGGCGAGCCGACGCGCCGGCAGTCACTGCAGCCCAGATCGGCGCTCCGACCCCAGGTCGACGGCGACACCTGGTCGGCGGTCAGACGGCGCCCGAGGAGTCTGGCGTGAAGACCTCCGGCTCAGTGACTTGGTCGGGAGTGGCGGGCGGCTGCAGCAGACCCCGCCTCACCGCCTCCCGCTGCAGCTCCAGCAGACGACGGCGCAGCTTGACAGCCTTGGTCTTCAGCTCAGCGTGCTCTTTGTGGATCTCGTGCGCCCTGTGGGGACAGGAGACGGAGAACCTGAAGAGCCTGGCTGTGAATGACAGCAGTACGGTGAGACACGCGAGCATGGGTGTAGTTTTATATACTTTTGAGGGGACCAATGTTCCTCAATGTTGGCTTTGTTCCCCCCCCCCCCCGAATAATTCCAACTTTTAACATGGACCCTAAGGAGTGTGCCACACAATTCATTGGGGTCCGCCCATTGCCTTCATGTATTGTGCCCAATAATTTTCAGAAATCAACGCCCGTACACGTGAGACAAGGAGCGGGTTTCGGAAGCTGTGCCGAGAGTTTTGGGATGAGGTAATCAAAATCGATCACCTAGCTTGGGAACTGTACCTCTCCTGACTGAGAAAAGCTAGACTTTACAAAGCACTGCATTGGAAAAATAACGTTGAGCCTCGTGCTCATTATTGGGATATTAGTAGTGCTGGTGGATTTGCATCGAGGGCGCGCTGACTGAGTCATTCATTTTGCGCCCATCGGGACAACAGTCATTACGCGAAATGTGTGAACCTTATGACGGTAGAATGGAGAAGTTATTCAAGGATTCAGCCCATCGGGTGTTGAACACCCCGTTAATGGCCAGCAAACCAAAACTAAGGTGCACCTCCATCCCGCCACGAGGTGCATGTTGTTCATGTGCTTCCCGCGTGTTTGCATTACACAAACTGCAACTGCTTCAGCGACAATAGTGACAACACAATGATGTCAATTGCTCAAACAAACACAAAACCTCAGAAACACCACTCCTGCAACATATATATATATATATATATGTATATATATATATATATATATATATATATATATATATATATATATATATATATATATTCGAAGTTTTTAAACACCATAATCCACCTTAGGAATGCTAATTTAGCATCTCAATTGCTTCACTACCTGGGAAGATACCAACAAACACCATCAGTGGGTTAACACAGGAGTAATTCTGTCGAGGAAAGAGGAAATTTAACATCTGCAAATCGCTGTGTAGCAGTTTGTTAGCGCCATACCGGGCGGCGGCTCGCACGCACTCACCAACCATCTCCATCACAGAGTGCAGAACCTCTTCATCAGCGGAAGCCACCAACCACTCTCGGGACACGGCACTTCAGCTGACGGTCGGAGGTGGTCATCCAGTGATCGCTACATATCTCCCTGCTTCACTACACCTCATACGAGCTCAATCCAGCGCGGCCGAGCACGCCAGAAGGGTTGCCATGGCAACCCACGACACTCATGTTTTCCTCCTCCGGCGAGCTCGGCGTGACACGGGCGGCGGTGGTCAGGCCCGGCCACAACGCGTACCCGCGGCTGGGATGGTGACTAGATGTGTACTGTAAAGGTACCTGTCGCATACACTTGGTACGGCAGGTGACGCTATCCATGTCGGCTGGCTGGGGCAGATGACACCCGAGACCACTTTCCGCGCGATGACTATCTGCACAATAAATGCTCGTGGATAATTAGCGATGAGCTATTCCTGCACTTCTGGTCGTTCTTGTCCAGGGCCGATATCGTGACTTCTCTGGTTGGGCATATGGCTTCCAACATAAGCGAAACAATACATCGCCTGTCGTGATGTCATGGTGCTCGGCCGCCAGCATGTCTCCCCGAGCCTGACATTTGCATCACTTTCTTTTTACTTTTCTGTCTTCAAGTCTCTTGCAGTGCCTCGGCCCTCAAATGCCGCTCTTCTCCCTTCCACGATCGTCCAGATTTGTCTAATGGACTAGCTCTAGCTTGCATGGCTAGTGCTGCTTTATGATCGTGCAGTTTTTAATGATTGGGCATATCTTTGTGCTACTCATGATGACTTGCACAGGCTCAGAGTTTCCTCACGTAATCTACAAACCACTCTGGGAAGGCACGCTTGTTTAGTGTTACTGTGGCATTGCCAAATTATGATATGCTAATGTTTGCCTGAAGACCCGTAACACTTCTACTTTTCACTGCTTCTCCAATAATTGCATCAAATGGGCAGACATACAAAATAGTCCGAATTCTTGCTGGGATGGCTTTATAAACCAGGGTTCTATTGCTAAGCCGAGCTTGTTCCGTGAACCCTGGCCCCACCACCCAATCAATGAATTATAGTTCAAGGGAACACTCCATGCCAAAATAATGGGAGGAAAAGCCAACACAAACAAGCAAGTTGATGTGCAAGGGGACAATGTGCAACCGAGTGTACGTGACAACGCGATAACCAACACACGTCGCCGGGAAATAATATTAGGTCGTCAATGAAAGCGAGATATGAAAATAGAACATTAGTTTTAAAAAATAGCAATTATAAAAAGGCGCCGGGATATAACGCAGGTCTAATCAAAATCCCATTGCAAGACACGACCTGATAAATGCTAGCCGTACTTCAGTACACTCGAACATTCATAACCTGTGATGCAATGGCGTGTAACCTATGAGTAGACGTCAGGGCTGGATATCTCATCAAGCCAGGGGGTCCAAGTCTTTATTTCCAAAACATATTTTCAGACTGACGAGCGAAAATGATAACTTAACATTAGCAGGGTACCAAACAACCGGTTCAGACCGCACGACCCACTTGGGATCTCTAGCCATGTTATAAGCGGTCAAAACAAGGTGACAATAAGGTTCATCATTCGCTCAAAGAATGGTTTCCGGAGCATTTTTATCTTCAAACTCATGCTGAAAATCAAGCTAAGGGACAGCACAACACCGCCAACTAATCTTTTTCGGAAAAAGATTTCACTCCAGTTAGTATTTCTCCCATCGAGATCAGCGTTAAAATAATGGTTTGTCGTTAGGTGTGAGATGTCGAAATGCTGAAGTATCGGTAAGCCTCATCGATAACGTGAGCGATTCCCTACCCGCATTACTAGAGGTGTGGTTTTGTGTGTGAATTTTACAATTGGACATTTTTAGAGCTTTCTCACTGCTGAGATCTACTCACCAGACACGGGACATTTTCTCACTGCTGAGATGAACTCACCCGGTCACACGTCATATTTTCGCCGCTGAGATCTATTCGTTGGACACAGGCCGCTTTCTCACTGCTGAGATCTACTCACCGGACACGGGCTATCTTATCAATGCTGAGATGGACTTACCGGGCACGAGCCGCCTTCTGGCTGCTGAGGTCGACCGTCCACCGCAGGAACATGCCCGGCCACAGAGTGAGACTCATGGGAGCCACAGTCGGCCAGATGACCCGCTTGTTGGGCTCGTAGAGCGGGTTCAGGTAGCCGGCGAGCACGTCATGGCGATTCATGTACGACCACAGGCTGCACGTGCGCTCCCGCAGCCGGATACGCTCTCGCTCACACGGGTTGTCGCCCAGGAACGTGCCTGAAACGCCATCAGCAGCTGCTGTGGTAGAGCAGTCACGTGGGCAGCGGCCTTCATAGCTTTCAAGGTGGGGCATAGCGACATTCTACGAGTTCGGGACGTTTCGAAAGGAAAATCTCGCTACATGCGTAGTGATGGTGGTGGTTTGTGATTTCGAGGCCCCTTGGTAGCTTGTGCACCTATACAAATGCAGTGAAGGAAGGATTTATTATCTGGTGCATAGGCAGTTAAATGATCGCCACACAACACGCACACATCCACAGTGTAGACTTGTGTTACGGAAATAACGCACTATTCCGACACGATTAAGTAAACAGAAGCACAACACTTACCACACATGTAACCTCAATTAGACCAGAGATCAGGAAACACATTTTCAGCCGGGGTCTGACGTTACCTTGCTATCAGAATACCCAGCTTTGCCGCCTCACCTAACAGCATCGACATCCCAGTCATCAACATGCCGGCGCACAGCGACAACGTAGAAGTTTACCTGAACGACCCACACTTCCATCTCCATCAAGCCCAGCCGGCCAGAGTGCCATGTTCCAAACCCTACCCGCAGCCGGGCACCACGACTCACCGTACTGCGATGCGTACGAGTGCTGGAAGAGGTCCAGCAAGAACTGGTCGTTGAACTGAAACGACGTGACGAACTGGTTGGTGACTTGCCACACGCAGTCGAGGAAGAGCAGGAAGGAGGGTGCCATACCGTGACCTCGGTCACGAGTGAGCGCCGGTGCGTAGATGGAGTGCCGGTGGCGCGTGCTGAACGGGTGTCCAGCCTGCAGCCACTCTCGCTCCACTAGAGCCTCGAACCTGCCGCAGGTCAGGTTAGGTCAGGTCAGGTCAGGTCCTTCAGCCACTATCACAGCACTAAGTCCTCAAACCTGTCATCCATAGGCCAGGGAAGGTAAAGTCCTTCAGCCACTCTACCTGCACTTCAGCCACTCTACCTGATCATCAAACCTGTCACCCGCATGTCGGATCAGATCAGATTCTTCAGCATCTCTCGCTGCAGTAGATTCTCAAACTTAGCACAGGCACACAAGGCCTCACCTATAGTCCCACTCCCAACCTCAAGTACCTGTTAATATCAAATCTTCCCCCCAACGTCGAAGATAAAGCTCAGCTTGATATGCATTTACATTCAACTACTATATATAAAACCCACCAATCTGTATTTCATTTACGAGGCCGAGTGACAGCTACGCACCCCCTGATGGTTCTGCAGTCGGGATTCAGTATCAGCTGCGCAAGTGCGCTGACTTGCAGGGTCGAAGCCATCCCGTCAGAACCGTGCACTAGCACCGACGCTCCTTCCTGCAACGCCGGGACGGGCTAGGTCAATTCTGGGTCGGGTCGGGTCGGGTCGGGTCGGGGCGGGGCAGGGCAGGGCAGGGCAGGGCAGGGCAGGGCAGGGCAGGGCAGGGCAGGGCAGGGCAGGGCAGGGCAGGGCAGGGCAGGGCAGGGCAGGGCAGGGCAGGGCAGGGCAGGGCAGGGCAGGGCAGGGCGGGTCGGGTCGGGTCGGGTCGGGTCGGGTCGGGTCGGGTCGGGTCGGGTACTGACAGAACATACACTATTCAACAGAGCTTAACGTAGCTGAACGTGTCAGCACAGACAGCCCACTAACAGAAGCATGGCAGGTCAACTCAGGTGAGATGGGGCGAGGTGAGGCGAGGCGATGAAAAGTGAGATGAGGCGAAGCAAGGCGAAGTAAGGCGAAGTAATATGAGATAAGGCGAGTTCAGATGAAGTGCAGTGGGATGTAGTGACAAGATAAGGCGAGATGATCCGAGGCATGATGGCAGAATATCGTAAGGTTGGGCTCCATTCGATTCGATTCGGTGAGATTAGACGCGAAGAGATGCGATGAAATGCCACGAAATGCGATGAAATGCGATTGGATGAGATGGGATGAGATGAGATACGAGGTGAGGTGAGATGAGGTAAGGCGAAGACAGGATGGGTGAGGTGAGAGGAGATAGGATGAGGTGGGATGGGGTGGGATGTGATATGGTGTGCCGAAGTGGAAGGACATTCCTAAAAAGGCAATTGAAAACATGATATTTATGAATAGATGGTCATATGGTGACCTGGACAGAATGTTGTCGCTTCCTGCACATGCTTCTGTTCAGCCATTTTGTGCACACTGCTAATAAACACAATACCACCTTTGTAACATTGATACATGAAGGGGGAAATTAGTTCCCTATCGTACCAGGGTCGTATTGGCATGTTTATTGTGTGTTATTGCGAACGGAATATTATTCCTAGTTGGACCTCATTTTCCAACAAGGCTGGAATGGGCCAACGGTTCCTAACAAACATCGGCACATTACTCAGACAGCCCCGAAAGTCTAAGCCACTCACACTTCCCATTTCCGAGGCTCGCCCACCGAGTCCGCCCGCTTCGGAGGTGCACCCACCCACCTGATCGAGGCACTGTGCCACGAGGCATGCGCAGTTGAGCGTGTCTTTGACGTGCGACATCCAGTTGGAGGAGACCAGCCTGGTCAGCCACTTGTCCTGCGTCTGCGCCGGATCGTTGAGGCCCTCGACGAGCCGCTGGAGCGAGTCGAGCTGCGCCGCGTGACGGTCGATCGGCTTGTGCACGCGCCGCCACTGCGGGTAGTGCACCTCCGGCTCGAACCCGCCGCCGCGGTTCTGTCCATGGTCATGTCGGGTCAGCTCGTGGTCAGATCGGGTGAGGTTGAGAATGCCGCCACTGACGGTGGTAGATTTTCGGCTGGAACCTTCGCCGCCGTTCTGCGAGTGATCAAGTGAGGCTATGCCAAGCTACGCTAGGGTCAGTTCAGAGGCCAGTTAATTATAACATTGTATTAATACACAATGCGCTGCAATTAATGCATGCTAAAGACAACATTCATTAGTTCAGGGAGTTATGTTGTGGTGAAGTTCAAGAAACATCGCATTAGCGCGAAAATATTCCACGTTTCGGCACTCTGCCATGGTGAGGAGCAGCATGAAAAATGAGCTTGAAAACGCAGTATCTAAAAGCACGCGACAGCGAAAAGTGATTCAACACAAACTCGGCAGTGAATTACGCTTATGCAGACAGCGTAATTCACTACCTACGTAAGGTAAGAGGAAGCAAAACTCGCCCAATCCAAAAGCAAGACCAACGTCTCGAACTACTGAAGCCCAATGGTATCGCGAAGGGGAAAATGTATGGTAGTTGTAAGCTGTGGTACGTGCGCCATGGCCCATTCAATTATCGGCAAGAAGTTCCCATCAGTTACCTAGAAGTGTAGCTCGCTCTTGACACCCCCACAGTGTAACCGAGTCACAACTTGTAAACGATACAGTGCTGTGTGTTCTAAGATGATCGGGTGTTGAAAATGTGTGTCAAGTCTAGAACGTGCTAATAAATCGCGTATCCGCTGCTGAAAAGCAGCTGGGGTGGCTTGACTTCAACTCACTGATATAACTTAGAGACTGCGCCCTGATGCACACAATTTTGAACGAACCGAAATTCTCACACAGACTAAAATAGCTTGCAACATACAGAGACCATAGATCGCAGCCAACGAGGAATGCAGCTAGCCTACAGCTACAAACCAAACGATGCCACCTAGAACCGACAAAAGCACCATCCCTGATCGTGCCAATACAGTGTTAAAATAATGGTTTTTCGTTAGGTGTGAGATGTCGGAACGAGCACAGTAGGATGTTGGTTTGTTATTTGGGTTTATGGGCGTCACAGTAGGATGTCAAAATTTGCCATGGAATTAGTGTCATTTCAAATACTTTTGATGTCTTTCAGGCTCAAATGTCGGCCAATGGTGCACTTATGACTGCACCTTCATAAGTTGTTTTGATATTCATAATTTAGGAAGAGATATATTCGGGATAGCAAGAAAAAATACCTATGCTATACAATGGCACTGCATACCATATGGCATTATGAATAATCCATTTGCCTGAAATTGCATTGCGAAATGTTCGTGTATTACCATCCCTTATCGCGAGCATAATCATGATACTTAACAAACGAGGTACTGTTAGAAAGGAGACGGGAAGAACTCATAAGCACGCATCGAGAAGCTGGATGTCGATACTTCTTGGAGAATGATGTCGATTGAGTGTTCAGAAAGTGGTATATTCCACCCTATTTCACGAATAATTTAACACTGTGCCAATACATACATGTAACAGTTTTTTCGGTGGCAAGCACCCGGTGAATTCCAACATGACTTTTAGGAAACACATCAAGGCAGCTCATATATTTCGATTGCGAGTTTCTGGCTAAATTTTGGTAGATGCTCGTGTATGTTCTACCGTGTTACGTGGTACATGTTTTCAATTCTCCATAATGTATTTTATAATGCATTTCGCTGTATTTGTGCTTAAACTTTGGTGATGCTTTATTAAATTTTGTCGTGCATAATTAGTGTATTTTATTGGTGCATGCCTATATGACACTATATCATAACAGCCAAAATACATTTGGAACACTAAAGCATAATAATAATAAGTACAATGGCATAAAAGCCAAAGTAAATATATAAAAGAACGCTTAGGTATTGCGAATCATGCCTTGGTGCAGGAAGCTCCTGGAGCACACGAAAACGACCCAAATCTGGGCAGAAGATCTCATCATATTGTCTGGAGGCCCCAGGTCGGTAAGCCAATTAGTGATGACAGTCCAAACACTGACTAGAAGACAAATGGTGTCTGTAAGCCCTAGACTGCAGCAGGAAGCCCACAGGACTCATGAAAAGCCACATCACATGAGGACCCTCATGTTGCTTGAAGGCCCCAGATCATGGGTTGACAGGACATCTCTAGAGGGTCCCTAGATATAAAAAGGACAGGAGGCCCCCACAGACTGAGGAGGTGCCAATAGAGAACTGGTTGCCCCCCCCCCCCTCCCTCGAAAACTGGTGGCGCCATCCCCCCTGGATGTCATGAACAAACATGTGGCGAAATATCTAGACATATTCAGTCTGCAGACAGCCTGCAAAGGATATGGACCTTACCAGGATCTTGTGGTTCTCATCTCAACACTATGCATTGCATGCTTATTGTTTTTTTGTTGTTGCCATTTGTTTAACTTCAGCTGGTATTTACTGGTGCAAATTTATACTTTTCTAGTGAAATGTTTCAGGTATTCGATTAATGTGCTTTTATTGCCCACGCTGATCCGGTAAGTGTGGGGCATTTAGGTATGGCATATTAATCGGGCAAGTGCACATTTAACTGTATTACAATTTCTTGCACACCGGAGCCAGGCACTAGCGGATACATGCATATGAAATTAATGAGGAAAGAACGTAACTTCCCTTTTAACCTACCAACAGGAACATTTGTAGTTCAGGTCTCTCTGCTCTGAGCAAAAGCAGTCCCATGAATTGTTATTTAACTGCAGGTGTACCGAAACACCTACCATGTTGAAGACTCAGTCATTAAATAACAATTAGTCACAACTGTATTGGTTGGGTCTTTCTTATGCGTTACATAATAATAGTGAGAAAATGCAGATGAGGAGAGTTTGTGAGCGAATATACAATCTTCTGGTGGGGCTTTGGACATGGCCATTGTCCAACAACCAATCACAGAGGTGTATCTTACTATAATAAAAAGACAACACATCAATCATGAATGCGGTTGCACGTGCGGAGGCTGTTGGTGGCGGCGACCAGGACGGCCGGAGCGGTGCCGACGTGGGCGGGGACTCGCCTTCGCCGACATGGCCAGGTTTGCCGTGCGCGTGTCTATGATGTAGCCCTTCTGACCGCCGCCCGCCAGCGCCGCGTTGATGAGCTTCTCGTCCTCGCGACACCGCCGCTGGTTTCCAGTCATTGGCTGAGAGCTGCGCAGCAGGATCGACTGCAGGACGGCCGGCAGGGTCAACCACTGTCCCACTCTCGACAGACCTGATCTAGTCAGAACAGCAAGGCCACTCGCAGTCCCTCCTCCAGTGTGCCCAACTTAATTTCACTTGAGCACCAGATATAAATCAACATATTCTTATTTCGATAGTAAAGATGCAACTAAAGTGTCGGACGGTACATATCAATACATCTTGAATGTAACTGCATAGCATGATTATAGATCTGCATACAGCCAGACATCACTTCAAAACCGAAAAACAGCAATGGAAGGTCGTTCACGCCAGCTGTGTTTTATTATAAGGAATCCATTCCCTGGGTACACCGATGTAGACCCATTGAAAATATCAACAAAAAGCTAAATATCTGACTTAACATGGAACAAATTATCCTAGTATGCATTGCTTTTCACTCAAATGCCAGAAATTTGACACAATTCCCTCACTGGGGAAATGTAATCTCGACAGAGCGAAGTAGTGGCAGTAATCCCTATCTGGAAGACCTGCTCCACGAGAGCATGGCCAGCCACCCTCCCACTCTGGGAGACATGGTACAGAAAGAGTAGTGTGGGTCTATAGGAGCGTGTGGAGGCGCGGAGGTTAGTACTGGCTCGCTCCACATAGCGATTCGTGACAAATGTCATCAGATTGGATTACCGAAGTGCGACTGGGGTTGAAAAGTCCCGCAGTCACCAAACAACACATATTGGAGAGCCATGTCTTCCTTTACATGTGCATCTCAGGAAGGTAAACACGAGCGTCGCTAAGCCAGCATACACAGAGGATCAAACCTAAAAGGAAAAACTCTGCTAGACCACAAATCAATATCGCCGAATGTTCGCAACGAAAAACGAGTCAGCGTTTATGCTCGCATTATTAGCAGACAAAACAAACTATCATGGTAGACTGCATGTGACCAGCTGTGGACTCCAAGGCGACCTACCCCTTTGTCGTGACGATAGCTGAGCACCGGAAAGCGTCCGCCGTGTCTGAACTGCGCCACCTGCACCAGCTCCTCATCAGTGATAGTGCTTGGAACCACCACAGTGCGCGGATAGCTATCACAGACCTGGAGACCACAGCACCGCAGGGTACACACCACTGCACGCCTGCACTGTGACATCACGAGAGACAGCACGGAAAGCCACGTCGTCTGGAGGAAGACTCAGATTAACACAATGAATTAACACTGCGTTGTGTTATATGCACTATCGTAATTATGCATGGTGTGAATATGAAAACCTGGGGGTATGCAAAATGATAGGTATCGAATATATGAAGTTACAATTTTATGTTGTCATAACTATTTGGACCCTGCTAAATTACTACAATAGTTTTATCTTGGCATGATCAATTAAAACTTGCATACCCCTCTCTACATCATTCAATTATCACAAAGTCCAGAATACGCCAGCTTTCGGAAGCACGAGAGCGGGTGCGGCGGGGGCGGGGTGCGTCTGCAGCAGGGTGCACCTGCGGTGGGGAGCGGAAAAGGGGAGGGGCGCCCGCGACCTGGCCAACTCAGTCCAGCCCGGAAAGGCCGAGCAAAACCACGGCAGGGTCGCCACGCCCGCGGCAGGACGAGTCGGGCCGGAGGCGTGGAGGGCTGAGCCTTCGGTGGGGTGCCAACACCGACCTTAAAGTCACTGTTCACGTTGCTGATGCGCCAGTCGTCGCTGCGCATGATCAGCTTGGAGAACTCGTGCTCGGTTGAGAACTCGGACCAGCTGCCGTCCTCCACGTTCGGCGACGAGCGGAAGAAGAACGGATACGCCAGGCGAACGTCATCTGCGGGCCATCGGAACCGCATCGATTAGGGGGCTGGGCTTTACACCAGACAATGGCAGTGCATGCATCACCATCAAAGGCCAGTTTCAAGTACTACACTTGCTCCCCAGATCTGGTATGTTTAAGGGAATTTGAAAGCCCCCACGAAACAATGCTTGTGGGCATACTACATTTACCATAGCACAACATATCATCCAACCAACAAGCACAAGTCATTAGCACCTAATACATCCTCGGTGCCGCAGTTGATATCCAATGAATCCGAAACAATGCAATTGTTATGACAAAAATCGACAAGGTAGCACAAACACGCTCAGCCCGTACTGACATCAGCGACCCGCCAGCGCGCAACTCAAGCACACGGGGTCGCGTGCTCCATACACCCGAAGTTAGCTGATGCAGAGTGCTGGACGCCGACCACTGACCGACGTTAGACAGCATCTCGAGTGAGTAGGCGATATTGTTGAACTCCTCCACGCCATGGATGTCCAGCACCAGGATGCGTAGGTCCTTGCACTTGACGGACAACGAGCCGCCCATCATGCCGTTCGGCCGACGCTCCACGCCGTCGATCATCCGATGTAGCACCTGGTTGGTTATTGGTTTTACGACACGTCGACCGTTGAGTCATATAGCGTCGCCAATCTCTCACGCCGATTGGTCGCGGGCGAAGAGTAGCGACAGGCGAGGTTCGAACCCACAATCTTTCGATTGCGAGACGAGCATCTTACCCCTAGACCACTCGTCCCCCCGATGTAGCACCTGCCGATGATGAGTGACGATAATACTGGCAATGATGAAAATGATGATAGTGATGGCCCAGAGACAATCCGGAACACGAAGAGCGTAATGATGGTGATGGTTATGAAATCAATTTGAACCTCGCCACCATATGATGGATTAGCACGACACCGGAGTGCAGGGGGGGGGCGAAGGGCGGGGGCGGATTCCGCCCACACCTGTTTTTTCAACGATATCCCAAACGGGCAGGGATATTGTAATGAAATCTTGTGACTGTTGAAAATTTATGAGCAATATATGCAAAAAAAATCGAAATCCGTTGGTAAATATAGGAACTGCTCAGCCTGCAGAGGAGTTCAGTATTTCTCAACCAATACCATGTGAATAATTTCCTAGAGTGGAGGATACCAAGAGAAAACGTCAAGCAAGGCATGACATGGAGCTGGCAGTATGATAGCGAAAAAAAGATGCTGAAGTGCAAAAGTGCTGCTCAATTGCTAAGAAAATGACACAATTTGTCAGGTTTAGAGAATGGTTGTACCCTAAAACTGGCAACTGCTATTCTAGTTCATGTTCACACATGTTCATGTAAGTAAACTTGCTTAAGTCAAAACAGCGTGTTACTAGGAGGCTGAAACATATTACCATAAGATGCTACCATAAGTTACCACGAAAAATAAAACTTTCAGACACTGTGGTAATTCGGTTAAGTCGAATCACAATTGTAAATCGAATTGAAGGCTTGGTTTAGCAATGCTGTTCATATGTCTGGTCTTATTAGGCTGCATATCGAGTGTCCTTGTGTCATTTGGATATTATTCATCAAGCCACGATAAATGATGAAAGTGGGTGGCAGGCTACAGCGGACTAAACGTAACCATGATTTTGGGTTGCATGATATGGACTCGTGCCCGTGAAATGACACATGAGCTTGCTTAGGAGCATGGAGCCAGAATGGGCATCATTAATAGATCTTGCGATTGATGGAAGCCTGCGGTATGTACCGGACATTCATGGAAACAAGCACATCAGGGGTGATGCATGGGTAAATGAATTATATGAATACTAATTGAATGTTGCCATTTTGGCGTAGCTATAGACCTACCCATTGCTGAGTAACAGAGAAGAAAATTCCCTTTCTCGTAAATCAAGTTTCCTCACCTGTTTTTAACTACCTACCTGAGGTAGCAGTATATTGTTAGATTAGACTCCGTTAGCTGTAGACATCATGTGGATGTGATAGAAGTGGTCTCGCCGCCCGGCCGCCCGCCCGCCGGCGCCGGAGCAGCGCGGCGGGTCGCGAGGCCAGGTGCTAATACTCTGCTGCCATCTATTGGCGGAGCGCACCTTCCACCCACCGGCGCGGCAGCGAACCTCCGTGGAGCATGTGTTTCCAATGGGGAAAGTAGTCGCGCGCCACGGGTACACCCTTTGGTTAATCAAGCCCAAAATTGAATACAATCTGAAGCGAGCAGACTTTTAACCGTTGACCAATTTCATCCCATACTCGCAACCGTTGCCTAGATAAAAATGCAGAAGTACACGACACCGACGGTGGTGGTGACGACACGAACGGACTTCGTTCATTACATCATTTAATATATTAGATTCCGCTCCTGCACGCCAGCTCAAAGCTGATGATCAAGCATAGATACTCTGGACACGACCGAATATATTGGTGGCTAGGCTTGAAACTGTTGATTAGCATGCTGAATTAACCCAACCCCTGAATTCAATTTGCATGCTGCAGTGCATCGGACAGCCTCGCAAACCGCAGTGTACGTCACGACTGTCCAGACTCAGACGCCTTACCCAGACCTCCTCGGCCTCCGTCTGACGCGATGAGAAGATGAAGTGGTGGCACGTGATGCAGAGCGTGCCATCCAGTGGCGCACACAATGGCTGGTGCAGCACCACCCGGTCGCACTTAGGGGTGCGGATGTAGTCGGCGAACTCCATGCCGGAGCGCGAGCCACACGGTCGCACAGGGATCCGGCCAGGCGACCTGCGGCGCGACACGTTATCGTTGCAGTGAACAGTCGTCCACTTTCATGTTGTTGAGAGAGGTCTCATGGTAATAGTGATGGATGTAACCATTGCATTACATTGCCTGCAGTAGTTTGTGATACATTCATTCAGCATGCATTCAGCTGGTGCAAAAAAAAACACCATGCTAGGCTTCCAAGTAGCTGAATGAAAGCACCTAGTGGTTGATAATCCATGGCAGGTGGGTGACCATGCATCTGGCAGTCAAGCAGCCATCACAATGACTGTGGCTTGGTTTCTACCAGTCAGAATGTCATGCCACCTACTGACAATGAGAGCCTCAAGCTCACAGATGCAGTGTTTCAACCTCAATTCTAGAGCTGGGTGTCAGGAGTGGATTTTTTGTTGTTGGAAAGCATGATATGAATGGGAATGTGATGTTTATATTATGAACGAATTTTTTAAAGTGAGAAAATGATGCATTCCAAAGCATTTGTTTTAGCTAGGCTTAGGAATCAGGCTACCCTAATTCACATTTTAAGCTTGGTAACATGAACTGGCATCTTGTAAGTTTCTAGCTACAGCATCCACAGTCAATGTTGTTGACCAGAGGTCTGGTCAACATACACATATTTTTCCCATATGCAGCAAAAAATTTCAATTTGGGGATAATTTGTCATGCTGAAAATGATAAAGAGCATGGAATGAGCATCTGGGTTAATCCATGCATCAAAGGTCAATGGCATCAGGTCAGGTCACTTATCATATATATTCTACACAATGCCATCTTATACAGAATATTGCTCCTCCTCACAAAGCGATACCTGAATTCAGCTTCAGCACCACCTAAGTCATGCTGCATGGCATTGGATGACAAAAGAAATGACCTGAGATAAAGAGACCTAGTTTGACCTGAAGCTGACCTGATTTCACCATTATTTTAATTACTTCCAAAGCAGTGCACACTTTGGCAAAAGCTAAAGACATCAGCTTAACAGTGTGTGCTATCCAGGAACAGTCTCTGACCAACTCTGATATGGCATAACATTAACATCACCTTTTGGATTTTGAGTTATCAAACAGATACACACACATCCTGCTCAAACATTTTTGTGTGGAAAGGATTGAGTATATTATATTACATATATAAATATATATATATATATATCATATTCATATATATATTCCATTTATATTCCCAAGCTCAAGGTCATGTCACTGGGTTGTAACTCATGACCTTTTAGGATCACAGCATCACCAAAAAAAAGAAGTGATATAAGCTGTATGCTCATTTGCTTGCCAATTACATTTTCACTGGTTTAGCATGCAGTTTGGAAGCTGGTTCTCAAGTCTAATACTGATCCAACATGACCCACCCTATACAGACATTTTTTGTACAATGAGCAATATACCTACAATACCTCCTACCTACCTACCAGACTGCAAAGTATTGCACCTTCTATGAGATCTTGTTGATGCAGTGGGCAGCCTGTGGTGTGGCTGTAGTGTGGCTGGTGCAGGATGGGTACCAGGTGTGGGCGGGCTGATAATCCACTGACACTTCATAAATGACTTTAGAAATCCAAGAAGAAAACCACAATACCAAATTAGGCATAAGTGCAAAATAAACAGATTGCATATTTGTCTCTGTTGATAGCAGCCAGATTTGTTTACTGCACAAAAATAAAGCTTGGCTGCAAAATTCAGCTTAGTGTCCCATGCTGTTGAAAAGATGGACTTCTTTGCATTTGCATCTGCACATCCTACCCGTGCTGGGTGGGAAGTGCAGAAGGTTGCTTGCGCTTTAATCGTGTTGAATGTGCATGCTTGTATTGGTTTAATGTGAAAGAGGTGTTCATGCAGAAAAGATGCTTGCCTTAAGCCTCTTGATTTCTCTTCACTCATGGTTTTGTTTGCATTTGGTGCACATATTTGTTCTCCCTGGTGTGAATTTTTGCCATTCCAGTGTATTTTGGTGCGGATTTCTTCCGCGGCTGGTGTGCATCTTCGAGCCGTTTGCCATACTTTGCAGTCTGGCTTAGGTACCTACTTAGCTAGGCACCTATGACCTAGCTACCCCAACCTGCATTACCTCGGTAATCTTAAAGTATTACCCCTCACACTTACTTTCTATCAACAATGCATCCGAATCAGTCAGCTGTTCGTGACGTCACTCGAACATACAGAGGGGAGGGTATGCAGATGCTATTTCACGATGGTGAAAACCTAACCTGACCTGACCTTTATGAATATTCCTGGTGACGCCCCTGGATCATTCAGTGCACCCAGCTGCGGGGGTGTCGGTACATTTGAGTGACGTCACCAACAGCTGACTGGCAGTCAGCTGACGATGGCTTGGATACATTGTTGAGATAAAAGAAGTGTGAGGGGTAATACTTGAAGAATACCCGTTACCTCAACCTAGCATATCGAAAGCAAAACACACAAATTACACATTTGGCCAAAGCAATGATTCAATGAAACACATACCTACCGAGATACCTTGAACACAGTACCAGCAACACACCGAGTAGAGCTTGTGTACGTAGGTAGGTAGGTAGGTAGGTAGGTAGGTAGGTAGGTAGGTAGGTAGGTAGGTAGGTAGGTAGGTAGGTAGGTAGGTAGGTAGGTAGGTAGGTAGGTAGGTAGGTAGGTAGGTAGGTAGGTAGGTAGGTAGGTACCCAGGTACTTCTCTTGTCTCTCGCGGCCTCGCCTACTTCCAGATCTCGGAGGACCGACGTAAACAAATGTAGGTCTTGGCTGTTAATTAAAACCAGGCCTCATTACGTCCAGCAGCTTGCTGACGTTACCAATGTTAAAATGTTCTAACTGGAAGCTAAAATGCCAGCATGATTGATTTTGAATGAAATTGAGTCGAAAATCAGGTGCATATCCTACATTCCTTAAGACAAAAAATTAGGCATAATTAAAACTTGGCAGTCCGCCAGATCAGGATGCATATCCAAACTAGTGATGAAAATAAAAATGTGCATACGATATTTAAAACCGAACAGACAAGCATGTACTGGCTAGCTTTATGAAGCTTGCTACGACTAACGATAAAATTGAGACATCAATTTGTTTGTGTTTGTTTTTTTAATGGTTTGGTTTATACCATAACCTAACCCAGGGTATCCACCCTGCCTAGTAATCACAATTAATGGTTCATTTTCAGCGCTTTTGAGGCATGGGTAATCTCTAGCGTGCGTTGGACGTGCAGGGCCTTGGACGTGCTACGGTAATTGGGTTCGTACCGAGGCCCTATATTACAGCACGGCAAGTAATGCTGGGTTCGTACTGGGTTCATGGATTTATTGATCGGAAGTCGTTCCTGACTTGTATGGTTGTATTATGTCGGTTCGTTTCTCTGGTACCAAAAGGTTTGCAAATGGCGTAATCAGTGCTATCGCAAAACAGCTGAAAACAGTTTCATTAAAGCCGGCAAAGCGTGTCGTTTTTCGCCTCGATCCCTTCACGGAGCAAGCTCTGGCCATAAGGTAAGTCATGAACCGCCTGTGATTGCATTTTCGGTTCCAATGTCAGTGTTGCAATGTTGACAAATGATTCCTTCCTGGGCCGCGTTCGGGCGATGGAAAATCAAGGATAATTATCCAGATTCGCGTTCGGAACCACCAACGGAAAATTATCGTAGAAATTTTATGTGTTGAGGGAGAATCTCGGATAATTTTCAGAGCATGGTCGGCAGACCAATAATTTTCCATTCGCTACTTCTGAAGCCGGACGCGGTTTGCTTTGGACGAATATGGCGGAGGCAGGTGGCGACCCCGGATTCCTGATGTAAGTTGCACTGTATTTAGAAAGCATTTGCTAGTTTTCAGCAGCATGTTGAAGCTATTTGTTATTATGTGCACCTGGTTTTGCGTTGAGAGTCATATCTGGAGACAGTTTGTGGAAAAAAAGAGCGTACCAGTTTTGGAGGCGGAACTCAGAACGCTGTGCTATGAACAACCACTAAGTAAGGTACATTTTCAAGTAAATGTGGAAATGTAATTTCTAGTGATCATTGTATAATGGTGTGCATGACCAGTTTGACCCTCTCGTATCATCGGTTTTCTCAACCCCCTTCAACGTCTTGGATGCATGGCTAAGTGATATTGGGTTGACAACCACCTTGACAACCACCCTGTGACCTCCCGCGACGCTTTCTCATTCATGGCGCGTGAGGCGAAACCGGCGGATAATATCGGAGGAAACTGGCCGAACGCAGATGGAAAATAGTCAGGGAAATTATTGCTTGGAGAATTATCCAACCGGAGAATTTTCCTTCGCCCGAACGCGCCCCTAGTTACCTACTTCCCCAACCTATGATGAAGTTTATACTGAGAAAGTCTGAAATATGACAAACCTTTAATAAATTGGTAAATACCTAGGTAGGTATCTGCCTACCTACCTACCTAGGTAGGTAGTGTGTGTCTGTGTGTGTGTGATTCGGGTTCTAGGGCACATCAACCAAGGTAGATCATTTAGTGCCCATCATAGACAAAGACATCAAAGATCCAAGCTTGGACCAAGTACCAAAGACCAAGCTTGGCTAGGGGACCAAGCTTGGACACAGTATTCCAAATGTGGCCTGACATTTGCACAGTAAAGCTTCCTGATGACCTCACTTTTGTATGACATTCCTCTATATTGCCCCAAGCATTCTTAGTGCCTTCTTCCTGGCTTCTTTGGTCTGTTCTGATGCCCCCAATTTTGTGTTCAAAATAACACCGAAGTCCTGCTGAGTCACAGATAGTACTTGGCCACCCATAAAGTATGTAGCCTTCATGTGCTGCCTACCTACATGCATGACTTTGCACTTATCAAAATTAAACTTCGTTTGCCATTTTTCAGACTACTTCACAAGCTCGTCCAAGTCTTTCTGCAGACAAACTTGCTCATTGTGCCATGTTATTGCCCTAAAGATCTTCAAATCATCTGCAAATTTCAAAACCTTACTGCTTAGGCCACATTCAATGCTATTCACATATATAATGAACAATAGTGGCCCCAGTACCGACCCCTGGGGGACTCCACTAAGAACATTTTGCCATGATGACTGTACCATTTGGCATCACTCTCTGCTGTCGGGGCGGGGATGGCCGAGTGGTTAAGGTGTTGGGCTCTGGGTACCAAAGGTCCCGGGTTCGACACTCGCACCGCTCGGGACATTTCCCAATCCCGCGGCCCACCGGCGTAACAGTGTGGGCGGCGCCATTAGCCGTGAATGCAAAAAGCGTGTCGTGAACCACCCAATAAACAATAAACAAACTCTCTGCTGTCTATCTGAAAGCCACAACTCTATCCATTTTAGGATGCTACCTGCAATACCATGGACCTGAAGCTGCATCATTAACCATTTATGGGGTACCTTGTCAAAGGCCTTACTAAAGTCAAGATATGCTACATCAACCTGATTTCCCTGATCAAATCATTCTGTAGCAAAATTCAAAAAGTCCAAGAGATTTGTGAGACACGATCACCCTTTTCTAAACCCATGTTGAGTATCTTGAATCAATCTGTTTCCTTCCAGAAAACTAACTATTCTATCCTTGATAATTGATTAGAGTACTTTGCAGACTAGGGATGTGAGGCTTACTGGCCTATGGTTTTCAACTTTCCCTCTTTCTCCTTTCTTGAAAATCGGAACTACATTTGCCCTTTTCCAATCTGTTGGAATTTCATTTTGTGAATCTGATCTACAAAATATACTAAGTAGAATTGCCAGTTCCTTTTCAGCTTCATGCAATACCCTAGCATAAATTTAATCAGGTCCTGCTGCCTTGTTTGGCTTTATTTTCTGATATAATTCAAAACAACATCACTATCAATGAAATCAACATCATGTATCTGATCACCTGTCACTGAACTGTGGTTTACGGTTGGCAGATTAGTCACATCCTCCATTGTAAACACTGATTTAAACTGCTTGCTCAGCCCCTCAACCATCTCACCATCCTCACTCAATATAGTCGCATTTACTTCCAGTGGACCAATTGTGCTTGAAACTTTACTTAGATTGTAGAAACTAAAGAACTTTTTACTGTCCCCATAACAGTTCCTAGCCAAATCCAATTCTTTTGCTTGCTTTGCTGCTCTGGTTTTCTGCTTCACAGCATCTCTAGCTTTTTGATACGACCTTAGATTTACGATATTTGAAGCTTCTTTAAATACTCTAAATGCATCTTTCTTAGCCTTAATTGCTTTCATCAAATCTGGTGTAAGCCATGCTGGCTTCCCTACCCTTCTTTTGTGCCTTTGCTTTTGGGGGACATGTCTAATCTGAATTTACCTCAAGTAAGATTTGAACTTTTCCCAGATTTCACAGGCATTTAAATCAAAGAATTATTCTTCCCATTTTATGGCACTTAAAGCCTCTCATGCAGTCAAAGTCTGCCCTGTTAAAATTTGGAATCTTTGCCAAATTATCCTTGATTGTCCCTGCTACATGTGCCTTGAATCATAGATAGGTACCTAGGTAGGTTCATCATTAAGGCAATGTTACAGTGATAAATTATCTGTCAAATAGGGTGGAAAATATGGTAGGTATTATTGTGTTTTATGGTGGTAATAAGACAAGTTTTTGCACACATTTTCCTCCATAATGCAATGAAATTAGTTAGGTTTTTGTTAAGTTAGGTTAGTTTAGGTTGTTAAGTTGCAATATTTGTTAAAATCTGTTGAGAAAAAAAAATCAACAAAAATGTAGACATTTTTGTTCAAAAGCAGCTCGTGTTATGTTGGGTTAGTTAGTTATTTTGGTTTTAGGGAGCTTCGACCAGAGTTGATCATTTGCACCCAGTTATGTTGGGTTGGGTTAGGTTTTTTTTAGTTTTGAAAATCTTCACAGGATAAATTGTTTTATTTTTATAATTTATTTTTTCCAAGGGGAGGTTATGCTATGTTTGGTTTGGTTATGTTGCATTTTTACTTTATATTTTCAACATTTCTTTTATTCTGTGTTGCCTAACTCAAAGCTCCTTTATGATATTTTGCTCATAACCTGAAAAAATAAGCATTTCCACAGAAAATGAGTGGTCCATCATCTTAGTCACATTCATAAATATTGCATTGGAATGATAAGTTCAAATAATTCATAAAACATCTTGATACACAAATGTACTGCATATACCACTTCATGAGCACTAAAAGACACCCTTTCCAATGAGTCAACATCATGCCTGTTGGTGTGTGCTTGTGAAGTCTTGCTGACTCACTTCTTAGAGTATTTCATGTATATGTATCATGGTTATGCTCACCATTACAAATTGTGGCACATAACTATCTCATACCACAATTATATGTACAGAGTTTGTCTATGGTGTGGTCTGTTAAATAATGCTACCTGTTCATACCATGGTATTGTAATAGTTATCAGCATAACATATGTATCTAGTTAGCATAAGTACCATTATACTTGGTGTCCCCAAAATGAAATAAAAAACATGCACCCATAGGTGTACTATTGGCTCAAAATGAGTTTGAATGAAGCAATGTTTTAATTGGCATGCTTCCATGGCCAATTTTAGCATTCTACTCTACCAATTTTAACATCTTTCATCTGGTGGAAAAAAAAAACATTATCACTGCAATGTGACCACTTATTTCCTCTAAATGCTTACTTTTCTGTTTGGGTGCTACATGACCAGTACAGTGGATGAACGCTTCAAACCCAAATAACTAACTAGCTTACTTTTCAGTTGGAAAACAAGATAACACAAAAAAGAGGAGTAGAGTTAGGTAATATGGCACACAAAATGGTAAATTTGTGCTTTAAGTTGATTTCTAAATTATTGGAATTAATTTTTCCCATGCAATGTTTATGAATATGGCTAAGTTGTTGGGCCACTCATTCAGTGTAGATGCTTACTTTTCAGTTTGTGAACAAAATAACACCAAGAAGGTACCTTAAGCTGGCAACATACCATAAAGAGTAATGTTTTAGAAATAAAACAACAAAATGCAACCTTCCATAATCTAGCCTAGTTTCATCTCTCCTTGGGGGGAAAATAAAAACATTTATTGGGAAAAAATGAGACAATTCATTTTCTTGAAATGTTCCAAGTTAAAGCAATTAACCCAACATAACTGAGCCTAACATAAAACCTTTGAATAAAACAATTTCCAATCTCTTCCAATCTTCCAATCTTAAAGAATCTAACCTAACCACACCTAACCCATTTGTCTGCTTTATGGAGGCAAAATGTATGTAAAACATGCCTTGTGAATAACTTAAAGCACAATAATACCTAAAATAATGTTTAAAGAAGAGCCAAAATGTGGCAAAGCTTAACATAGCCTAGTCTAACCTCCCTTCTAAGAAAAATAAAAAGAAGAAAATTCGAACAATTTTGTGTTCCCTTTTTTAGCATTAAGAAAGGCATCATTGTGCTTTGAGGTGTTAACAATACAAGTTTTGCACACACACTTTACCTCCATAAAGCAAACAAAGTGACTAGGTTAGGTTAAGTTTGTTAGGCTGGGAAATACATTTTGGAGGGTAAATTTGGGAAAAAAATATGGAAATTACCTTTCTTCAAAAGCTGTCAGGCTAGGCTATGTTAGTTTAGTTTTGGTGAGGATTTTCTTGATTTGGAAAATTGGAAGAAAAATAAATTTTCGCAATTTCTCCCATACCTCTTTTCTGAGGAGAACTTAGCCCTGGTTAGGTTATCTTTTTATTTTCATCTGATCATTTGTATGCTCCATCACAAAACTACAAGCCCCCTGTGTGGTGTTATGTTGCCTGCCAACCAAAAAGAAGCATTTGTGGTGGAAATCAGTGGTCACATTTTTTTGATCATGTTCATAAATATTGTATTGAAAAAATGCAAGAGTTAATAAATCACCTTTCAGCACAAATTTACCCAAAATGTCTACTCAAACCTAACCTAACCAAGCCTGGCCTGGTTTGAGAGAAAAGCAATTTACAAATCTTCTTTAAATCATCCCCCAAAAATCCTATTTTCCAGCTGAAAAAAGCCTAACCAAACCAAACCTAGCCCCTTTGCTTGCTATATTGGGGTAAATGTGCATAAAACTTGTCTTAGGATCACCTTGAAGCACAATAATACCCACCAAATTCTCTCCAAAAATGGGAGCATTATTAACATTTTTTCTCCAAGTTTTCCAAATGATAAAATCAAACATGACCTGACCTGCCCTGCCTTTGAAGAAACCATGCCTTTGAACCTGCCTGCCTTTATAGAAAAACAATTTCCTTTTTTAAACAAAGAATCATTTTCAAAATTTACAAAAAAAAACTAACAGCCAAACTTAATGCCTTTGTTTGTATTGTTGATGTAAAATATGTGTACATCTCATACAATAAACATCTCATGCATATCTTAGAGAACAATAATCCCCAATTGATTGGGTGGAGAGAACACATTACTCTAAGCAGCACATGAAGGCTGCACATGTACCTTGATCAAACATGGTTTTTGGTAGTCTCACTGGTACATTGGTACCTGGTTTAGCACACCAGCAGTAGTCATCAATCTGCAGCAGTCAGTAGCTGGTTTTACAATGACAATACACAGATTGTTGCTGCCATTCAGGAACAAGATATAGAGTAGACCTTGCATAATGATCCACATAAATTATAAGTGATCACTAATTATCATTCTCAATGGTTTCAATACAAATTAGTTTTTGCTAGCACTGCTGCTGAAATAAGCATAATTAAGCTTATTAATATCAGAAAATAGCATTGTGCATTGTGATTTCCATGAAGACTGCACTCAGCTCTATGGCATATGGCAGTTTACTTGATTTTTTATTTTTTTTTTTTTTTTTTTTTTTTTTTTTTTTTTTTTTTTTTTTTTTTTTTTTTTTTTTTTTTTTTTTTTTTTTTTTTTTTTTTTTTTTTTTGTTTTTTTTTTTTGGGTTTTTGGATTTTTTTTGGTTTTTTTTTTTTTTTTTTTTTTTTTTTTTTTTTTTTTTTTTATTTTTTTTTTCTTTTTTTTTTGGGGGGGGGGGGGGGTTGTAAATAAAATTTTTTTTTTTTTTTTTTTTTTTTGAAAAAATATTGAGGGGGGGGGGTGGTTTTTTTTTTTTTTTTTTTTTTTTTTTTTTTTTTTTTGGGGGGGGGGGTTTTTTTTTTTTTTTTTGGGTGTATTTTTTTTTTTTTTTTTTATTTTTTTTTTTTTTTTTTTTTTTTTTTTTTTTTTTATTTTTTTTTTTTTGATTTTTTTTTGGGTTTTTCCCCCTTTTTTTTGTTTCCCCTTCCTTCTGAAACCCCAAAATTGGCATATGGCAGTTAAGATGCACCATGTTTGATGTTGCAATGCTAAGTTAACTATGACCTGGCATAATGAATCTAAATTATGAAATGAAGATTTGAAGACCTTTTGTCTGAAATGGAATGGAATGAAGACCTTTTGTCTGAAAATAAGATTGCTTGCATTTTTATTAGATATATTTGTATGCTGAAATTGCCATGGGCCAATCAAGATGTCATTAGCAAGCACAATTTTGGACGGAGGATGTAGTCAAATAATGTCCAGGCATGAAGTAAGTTCTTGATATGGATAAGAGGGTAGGAAGTATGGTCTAAATTAACCATTTCCACAAACTGTTTTGCCCTTTTTGGCCCCATATTTCCAGGCGACCAGTTTCAGCTGGTTAAAACCGGTGATATAAAATAATTTATGCCAGCTGCTACCAGCCCTGGTCGTCATGATGAACATTTTGGAATACATTCGTTTATTTTTTAAGGCTCTGCTTGCAGCCTCATGGGCTATGCTGCGTATAGCACATGGAACCGCCTTATGCCCCATGTTCCTCCAGAAAATATCCGTCGGGTGCCATTATGGTAGGTGCCCGTCCAAAAGCACCGGCTGGAACAATTAACAGTTATGGGCGCTAAATGACCTGGTAGTCGGCGCGCCCTTAAGCCCAAATAATCAATCAATTATGGTAGGTGCGCGTCCAATCACCATTATTCAGCTGGCCGAATTAACAGGCTCCACAGTTCTCAAAGAACTTGACGCAGGCAGGTACGGATGTGCATCCTCAGCATATGCCGCAAAGCTGCACTCGTCTCGTGTGTGCCCGCTCTTCGCTCCGGAGCCATGCGGTCTGGCACACGATGCCAGTTTGTTAGCGACCCACGGAAGGAGTCCCAGGTGTGCTGCTCATTGTTCGGCCGCCCGACTGCCGACAGCTGGCCTGGATTGGATTGATGTTGGCTTCCAGGTACGGTCCCGGCCGTCAAGGCCAGGTCGGCGCGGGTACGGCATGGATGATGTACGCCTGGATTGGAAACTCCGCGTCGGCGCCCTTCATCTGCACGTATCAGCGGCACCAACCTGCCACCTGGCGGAGGGTATGTAAAAACACGTAAACGCGGCCAGTTTTAGGCCGTGCGCTAATGGGAGTTCGGGGTACACATTTGCGTATTGGCATTTTTTTCCCCAGTAGATTCAGCCACCCCAGGATAATTGCATCTGCCTTTCATGATACAGAATTGATCAAGGAACCTTACCATTGTTTCCTTATTGATTTATTACGCTCCGTTCCGAAGTTGTGATGTGAAGTGAAGGCATCTGTGAGAGGGAGCCAATTTCGCCGAAAGGGTCGGCCCACCGATGTTTATTTTTTTTAAATGATCGGAGGGGCTAAGTACATGAAGGCAATAGGCAGATCAAAATGAATAGGGGGGGGGGTGGGCACATTCCATAGGCTCCCATGTTAGAAGTTTAAATTACTGCGGGTGGGGGGAAGCAAGCATTGAGGGGGCGGTTTCACCCTCAAAGATAAGAATGGGTGGTTCTGCTGTCGCCCACACCCTCCTTGCTCTCTAGATATGTGGCTGATATTTTCTGGTGGAGTGGTTTACACAACTGAATGGGAGAGACTTCGGCGTACCCACCAATCCGCAAAGATGATTGAGCGGAAGTTCCATGGAGGGTACATGCCCCCTCACCATATGGAGGGTACACCAAGTACCTGCCCCCTACACCATACCACCGACATATTTATGATTTTTCCAAGGATGTGTCATTTCTCCAGAGGGGCGGCTCTTGGTCCAGAACATTTGGACGGAGTACAATCCGATCTCCCACAGGGGCATCATTTGTTTTTGTCTGAGGAGTGCCTTTCGGCGAAAAATTCGCGGTTTGGGTTCGGACTCCCAGAGGACTGCAGTTCCCAGGCCGAGGAGCACGTTGCGCTGATAAATTCGAGGGAGGGGGTATACTGGAACCTCCTAGAGAGGCGTCCTTCGGGTCATAATGGGCGCCACTTTCGCTTCCTCCCCCTTGGATCAGCCCTTGCAACATTCTCTAGCTGGCAAAGCCACTACCTCTGGCCGGTTCGCTACCACTTGCCAGTCGTTCTACTCAGGGGTGTTGTTTTATATTCCTTTGAGGAGGAACTTCCACCACCGCAGTTATTTCAACTTCTAACATGGAAGCCAATGGAATGTGCCCCCCAATTCCTTTTGGTCTGCCCGTTGCCTTCATGTACTTTGCCCCGTCCAGTCATTTCAAGATAAAGATAAAGAGAGAGATAAGAGATAAAGATTCAAGATAAAGAACCATCAATATACAAACATCGGTGGGCCGACCCTTGGGACGAGGTGGGCTCCCTCTCACAGATGTCTACTTCGCACCACGACAATTTCTGAACGGAGCGTAATAAATCAATAAGGACAGAACGGTAAGGTTCCTTGATCAATTATGTATCATGAAAGGCTGATGCAATCCTCCTCGGATGGCTGAATCAATTGGAAAAAATGCCAATACGAAATGCGTACGCTGAACTCCCATAGGCGCACGGCCTACAACCGGCCGCGTTTCCGTGTTTGTACTTACCCTCCGCTAGGTAGGCTGATGCGCAAACAGCTGTTGGTTTCCAATCCAGGCGTACATGATCCATGGGTACGGTACGATACCAGGAGCTGGACAGGGTCGGCTGCGGCTTCCAGGACCGGAAGTGTCGTGTCGTCATCGCCGGAGACCAGGACCCAGGCGGCGAACTAGTTGACATTTACGATCACACAGTTATCCGCGCAGCAGACTTGACGATGATGGAGCTCAGAAAACGGATCGGTTCGTTATGAAACCGTTGGCGTGACGACTTGAACTTGATACGCTTCGGCATCGCTGGGTCATGTGGCGCCGATAACATATATTTTTATCCGGAAATTTGCGACCCTCGTACCGCCGGTGTGATGGTAAGCAACTAAGCCGTCGTCCCAATGTCAAGTGCTCAAACGTGAGGAGGCGAATTTGTTCCGGTGAACATAAAAGTCTACGTTCCTCTAAACAGCTAACACATGATTGCTTTAATTTTATGCAACACATAGTACGGATAAACAGTGCATGCTTACCAAAACCAATTTTCTGTTGATTAGTTGTGAGCAGACATCGCCCGAGAGCGTGCAGGACGCTGGTACGTTAAGCCACGCACAAACACCGGTGGGCGCACCCCGCGTCCGCCATTCCAAAGCCCGCCATCGGGGTTTGGGTGTCAAGGTCGGCGACGACCACCGCGTTCACGTGGATTACGTTTTTGCGAGGTCGGTGGCTAAGTCTGTCGCGCGTCTGGCAACGGTTGGGATCTCCGCGCTGGCGTCAGCCGTCATTTCGCGTTGTCATCACCGACTCGCGCTCCGCACAGTTCGGGACAAGGCATGCGACAAGGCCTTGCTCCATAGTGGTTTTTCGAGTGCATTCCTAGCTGACACCGTATGGATATGGACGTATGGGAAAAATTACTAGCTTCGCAAAGCACGTGGAGCCATTTGCTTTTGTTTGCCCACCGCATAGTTGGTGTATGCAGTTTTATGGGTGTAGTTGCTGGGATTTATTTTTCTGGGCGAGTTTGTTTTTCGTCAGGAAAGTATTTTTCATGTTTGTTTTCTCGCGAAATCAGAAGTTTGAGTTTTGCGAAGGAATTGGGAATGGGTGGCAAAATGTGTCGTAACCGGATAAACACGATACATCCATTCCCTTTCACAATCATTTTCGGTTACAGGACGTTGTGCATTTTTGTTGCATAGCGGTTACTTGATCACTTCTCGAGACTGCACGTACTGTTCGTGCATATGGCGCTACAGTTTATTGGTATTACGTTTAAATGTGAAGTAAAAGTTTAATGTATGTCCACCCGTTCCCGGACTGTACAAACCACCAATACACTAAATTGTAGTATGTGGCGATTTATAAATTGGGAAATTTGTGATGATATTTAGAAGTCCGTTAGATTAAAAGATCGGTAAGGAAACGCTTTACTCAGTACCTTCTGTAGCACTACTAAAGTGTGTCAATAATAAGATAGATAACAAGAAGTAAGCAGTCAATTTTCGTTCTTGACCCGGTCTTTCCGGTCAGGTCCTCACACCCCGTCTCGGGGGGGGGGAGGGTCATCATGAGCCCCCTGTAATCTCCGAACTAAGCGTCGCACGAAAACTAGACAGGTGTCATCGGAAAGCGCTCGACGAGTAGGGCCAGAAACCACCCCCGAAATTATTTCCCTTCAAAAAGTGGCGCCATGTGGATTATGAGGTCACGGTTGAGGTCATGTTTTTGGCTCGGAGGAGTTCATTTTGGGAAGATTTTAAATACAAAACTTGCTTGGAATCAGAAAAGGAAGGCGAAATGGACCATGGTCCTAAAATGTTTCCTCACCTAAAAATATAACTAAGTTTTGAAATTGGAAACTTTTGTGTTTTCGATGCAAAATAATGGACAGAGCGCCCCCAGAAACGTTGCTTACAATTTACCCAGCCTCACACAAAGTGTGAGCTAAATTGACTTTAGCCAGAATCGTCAATTTAGCCCTAATAGACAAATATGCAAAACGAATAAGTCATGAAAAACGCATAAATTTGCAAATCCCTTTGGTGCGTTTTGTTGAGACTCAATATAAGTAAACACTGCAAGTTTCATTCAAATAGCTTGACCCGTTAAAGCGTGACGACTGGTTGAAATGTTGTTGGGGGTGACTTCACTTGATCTTTACTAACTCTGCGACCGTGGATGGAAGTCAATATTTCCACACATGTATAATTGATGTGGGAAAAGGTATGCCAAGTTTTGGCGAGCTGTCGCTCGCCGTTTTTTCCACTATCCGCGGGAAACTTTAGGGGGTGGAAAGAGATCCCCCCCCCCCCCGAGACGGTGCAGGTTAAAGAAAGTAATGAATGCAGACTGTATTATCCACATGATTACTTCGGGTCATAAATTTCAATCTTGAAAACAAATCGAAGCAACTTCGAAGTGGTATTCGACTATATTTTAAAGTACAGTTATGATGTCATTAAGCGTTGGTCATGGGCGCAAAATGGCCAAAGTAGTTGGCGCTCTCCAAAGCGCCAGTCCACAAGTGACGACTGTTTGATTATGGTTACAATATGCGGCCACTGTCAAGTGGTGACTTGCGGACAACACAACCGCCAGTGAGGTGGTCGTGGTCACAGTATGCGGCCACAGTCAGGTGGTGAGTACGGACAGCCTAACCACCAGTCAGGTGATGATTTACGGACAATCTAGCCACCACAGTCAGGTGGGGATGTACGGACAACCTAACCACCACAGTCAGGTGGGGATGTACGGACAACCTAACCACCACAGTCAGGTGGTGATGTACGGACAACCTAGCCACCACAGTCAGGTGGGGATGTACGGACAACCTAACCACCACAGTCAGGTGGGGATGTACGGACAACCTAACCACCAGTCAGGTGGGGATGTACGGACAACTTAACCACCAGTCAGGTGGTGATGTACGGACAATCTAGCCACCACAGTCAGGTGGGGATGTACGGACAATCTAGCCACCACAGTCAGGTGGGGATGTACGGACAACCTAACCACCACAGGTGGTGATGTAAGGACAACCTAGCTACCACAGTCAAGTGGTGATGTACAGACAAACCATTTTGGCCAGCGTACAATTAAAACCATCACAAAGACCATCATAATGGATTCTGGGCATCATACAGGCTTCTTAGACGTACCCTGCGAGTCTATTGGATTGCGATGTGCCTTACAGTCACGCCAGAACACATATGTAGTCCAGTCACATGGTGCTTTTGTCACTGGTACCTTAGTACTGGAACGTCACTTTTGTTGCCAAAACGCCCAAAAGAGGCATATGGGTACTGAAATCTCCAGGCTCTGCTGGGAACCGTATATGGGCTATATTCGTACAGGAATCCGCGAAGATTCCCGTAGGAAAATACCTTAACAATACATGACAAACAATGATAAACAACTGTAGTAAGGTATTTATCGTCCACTGTGCAGCTACCTGGGCACTGGTTGACGCCTCTCCAGCCAAGGCCTGGCCAATATTTCAGGAGATGCCGAGGTAAAAGCTATCCATTCAAAGAGGACTTGAAATCATTATCGAATGCATCTCACGTAACATTCACGCAATCCTGCTTTATGGGCGATTCGGTTATGTATTATTAAAGACGTTAAATTGCATGCCCTTTTCATTCTCACCTCCCCAAAGCCTCATCATTTATAAATATGTTTTGTTTCAATAGGTGGTTTTACAGCGGATTTTGCTCTGTTGCCAGACCACTCGTTCTCCGAGATAGAGCGACCCGACATAAAATAATGTTAAGTAGAAAATACAAACGAATAGTAGTTCAAACTTTGATACCTGTTTCATATAGGAAATATTTTATTTTACTGAATGGATGGAGAACTCACAAATGAAAAATAAATAATAGCATAAACCACGACAGTAAATGTTCGGGGACGAGTGGTCTAGGGGTAAGATGCTCGTCTCACAATCGAAAGATTGTGGGTTCGAGTCTCACCTGTTGCTACTCTTCGCCCGCGACCAATCGGCGTGAGAGATTGGCGACGCTATATGACTCAACGGTCGACGTGTCGTAAAACCAATAACCAACCGACAGTAAATGTTCAGCCTACGTTACCAAACGGCAACTTCACTTATCTCTAGCTTTTACTGGCTGGCATCTGGCCGCGACTTGCACCAGACGATCGTCGTTTGCCAGATGGCCAATGATGTACCCGTTTGTGTCTTAAAAAACGTCATATATTCCGATCTTTAGCCGCTGATTGGCTGAATTTCTCACTTTGTGGTGCGCGCAGATCTGCGAACCGTCTACACTACCGTTTGTGTTTGGACAGGGAGGGTTGAAATGGATTATATATATAGATTTTAAAGCTATTTTAATGTTTTTATAAGGGAACATAACTTGCTCTGAGGCTGTTTGCTATGACTTTTCATCCGCTCAGTCTATTTTTTAATTGCATCGTGGTTTATTAAATCCTATTTGAACTTCTGGCATGGGAAAGGAGGCCTATGCACCAGCCAAGGCCGTATACAGGCACCAGCGAAATATATGGAACATTGAAAATTTCGTTGATAGTTGCCAACGAAATGTTTTGGTAGGTAGATGTGTGCTATGCTTTTCCATCAAATGTAGTAGCTTTTTCGTGATTCACAACTTATTTTTTCCTAAATGGCCTGTATAGTTTTAGATATAGCCTGCTCGTGCTCTGTACCTACTTGTAATGAGGAAGGTAAACAGACAAGAGGGACACCTATGTCTAATCAAGGGATGAGGCATGTGTGGAATGTGAATAGTTTACCAAGTGTTCCAAGTGCATGTAGTTTCAATTTGGGTGACTGGCCTGCTATAAGGGTGAAATTCTTTATTAAAGCTCTTTTTTGGCATTATGACATGGCTAATCTTAGAAGATGCTAATCTGATCATTATGAAACCTCCACAAAATGATTGAGCATGTCATAAAGGTGTGAGGTTTTTAGTTGTGTGATCCTGTGTGATGTCAAGGTCTGTCATATTAATAAAATGAACATACCTACTCATACAAAATACTTGGTGCAGCCACATATGCCTTCTGCAGACAATTCAGCATGTGACACATATGTACCTATTAAGTTTTTACTTTTCTAGATTTTGTGCTAGGTCCAAGCTGAATTTCTTGCTTGCTGACATGACCAATCTCCACTCAGTGCCATGCAACTATTACAATTTCTTTTAGGTATATGCCAAATTACTGGGGTTTTGACTTTTGTGACTGGATCAGATCAAAGGTTACCAAAGTTTTGAAAGGATATTTTTTGTCTTACAGACATGGCAAATTCAACAAACTATGTAATTATTGCAATTTAAATTGTTCACATGTTAATTTTCCCCCCAAAAGGCATCAACATGTTGGGATGGTTCGGTTAGGTTCGATATTGAACTTGCAGTGTTTGTTTGTGAAAAAAAATTAAACTGGAAAAAAAATGTACACCAAAAGTAAGTTAGGCAAAGTTATGTCAAGTTAGGTTGAGACAACATAATATGATTCAGAGGGTTCTGCAAACCATCTCGACCACATTTATAGCCTAATGTGGCTGAGCGGGGTTGGAACATGATTGACGTGGTACCGCCGTGGGCCCGACAGAGTTTCGAATTTTATGTGGGCGTTGTACTTTACTGACAGTATCGGGTTTTACCAGGTGTGAATCCAGGAATTGTCATGAGACGCTTGTCTGGAGGGACACCGCTGTGAATGTACCAAGAGGGGCACATTTTCCTTCCGAGGGGCGCTGCTGGCGGAAAAAAATGTTAGGGAGGCTGGTACACTCGGACCTCCCAGAAGGGTCTTTTGAGTTATAAAGAGGGTCGCCTTCGCACCTTCCCCTTCGACCCGCCTTTTCACCCTACCCGCTCTGGCGACCATGGCCGGAGATCCCGGGTGTGTTGGTGTCCACCAGGTATCGATACTGCGATTTTTCGGGCCGGGCCTGATTTTTTTTTGTCGGAGAGTCGGGACATTTTTCTTCGGCGCTATGCGCGATGCCTAGGATTCCAGGTCGGTTTTCCAGACCCGGATTCGGGTCCCCGCTGAATTTTTCGAAGCCTCGGATTTATTTTTACTTGGTCCAATCACGAGTTTTTGGCCCCACTGTCTATTGGTATCCCCAGCACAAATTTTAAGCCTCCGGACGGATATTTTTGCGGTCCCACTACTATTTTTTGGGAGCTCCCGCGCGATTTTTTTGTTCGGGGTCAGGCGCAAGTCTTCAGGCCCCAATGTGTGTTGTCGGGAGGCACAAGTTCTGGTGACCTCATTTTTGTTTTCGGAGCGCGAGTTGCGTTTCTGGTTCCAGTCGTGATTTTTGAGGCCCCGGTGCGTTTCTTTCGTGGCATAGGCACGTTTTTCAGAGGGCGATACGCATTTTGTGGCACATTTGGAGTTTCTTTGGGGTTCCAGAGTTAATTTCCGGGTCCTGATTGACATGTCATAGACCGCGTGGTAAGTTTAAATGCATACATTTTTAGGAGCCGATTTGCCGATTCCGATTAAGTTCTTCATTTTGGTTTGTATTTTGTGGCCATCTTCCCCCTAAGGAAAACTTCTTAATATATGCCCTTGCCTATGTCATTAAGTCAATATTTTGAGGTAATTTTACAGTCCCGTTTTGGGGTGGTGAGAAAGCTTGGTCCCCTTCACGACGCTTTGAGAGTGGGGAGAGGCATGGCCTCCATGTCCCTACCCTTTAGATTCGCTAGTGCGTAAACCCCGTGAGGATTTCTTATAATGCTTCGTAATTATTCACGGCAATCTATACATGTCTAGTAAGACGGCGGTTAATACAATTTGGACTGTTTGACGCAAGGAAAACGACACTGAACCACCAGGTTCTGAATGGAAACTCCGATTGGTCTGGTCAGAATACCATCAGGACCATTGGAATCATTACACCGTCAGGTAAATTCTATCGGGAAGCATTCAAACCATAAGGGACCATTAAAACCACTAGGAAAATCCTAATAGTTGCCGATGGTTTCCAATCAGCGTTAAAATAATGGTTTATCGTTAGGTGCGAGATGTCGAAAGGAGCACAGTAGGATGTCGAAATTTGTCATGGAATTAGTGTCATTTCAAATACTTTTGATGTCTTTCAGACTCAAATTTGAGCCAATGATGTACTTATGACTGTACCTTCATCAGTTGTTTTGATATTCATAATTTAGGAAGAGCTATATTCGGGATAGCGAGATAAAAAAACATATGCTATACAATGGCACTGCATGCCATATCGCATTATGAATAATCCCTTTGCCTGACATTGCATTGCGAAATGTTCGTGCATCATCATCCCTTATCGAGTGCATGATCATGATACTTATAAACGAGGAACTGTTAGAAAGGAGACGAGAAGAACTCATAAGCACGCACCGAGAGGTAGGATGTCGATACTTCTTGGAGAAGGATGTCGATTGAGTGTTCAGAAAGTGGTATATTCCACCCTATTTCACGAATAATTTAACACTGTTTCCAATTGATTTTTTTCCATGGATGGATTATATTCAGTCTATTCAATCTGAAAATATGTATTGAAAATAAAGAGTTGGAATATAAAGACCTCCCTTCGTGAGAGGTCTCCAGCCTTGTTGGCGACGATACTATACCGTCTGATCGACTTTCTACGTCATGCTACCACTTGCCGGTTGTCAGACTCTTTTTTAAGTCGGGAATTTCTTGTCACGAATGCCTACATTTCACACCACAATTACCAAACGCAACACCATAAACCAATAAAGAAAGAACGATGAGGTTCTTTGATTAATTCTGTGTCGTGAAATGCCGATGCGAACCATCCGCAATCGTTGAATTAATTGGAAAAAGCATACAAGAAATGCGTGCCCCCGACTGCAACTGGTGCGCTACCTGAAACCGAATCTTGCATGCGTACCAGATTTGTCCAAAGCGTACCGGTGCTGGCATGATCGTACCACGGTGGCAACCATGGAGAAGAGGAACGGACGGAACATGTCAGTTTTTAGAACCAAAAACGTAAATCTTCAAATCAAAGTTATGCGAAATGAAAATTCATTCGTATGTACAATATCAGTTTATACGCCCAATAACGGACCAGGCCTTTACTATAATGAACAAAATGTCCGTAAAAAGTAAACGTTTTTGGCGTTATGCTAGCCACTAACCTTTATACCATCTATAAAGTTATTATACCAGCTATACTAGACACGAGCAAATTTCCGCTGTAAAACCGGCTAAGGTTACGATAGTCCGCATTTGTTTACCTTTCCGCTGGCTTTGTGGGCGGACCCAAGGACCATCTCCTGAACATGGCGGCTGGCACCGGTGGACCGCCACGGGAATCGCGCCTTACACCCCTCACGCACTATCCGGGGCCGCCTGCCCTCGCAACTGACGGGCGCGCCGTAGGGAACCGGGAACTCGGCACGGGATGCCAGTGGCGGATCCCCGGCTCGGTGCTGACCCGTTCATCGGCCTGGCAGCGCCACCGACGCTGCCGGCACGGGATGCACCGTGAGCACCTCGGCGCCCTGTTGTGGGCGCCTGTGCGCGCCGCTGGCTATACCCTGGGGCGGTCGCTGCTGACCTGCCAGTGGTGGTCCGACTGAATGCCAGGCACGGTCAACGGTGCGAAGCTGAGGGAGGGTGGGCAGGGCCGGGCTCGCCTGTGGAAGTGTGTCGGAAGTACGGACATCGGTTTGACACCTCTGTGCACCACGTGATGCGATGCGTGATTCACCGTCTGATAAATATTCGCCGACGGCGGCGACTCGTCACGTGCCCCTGCTGCCAGGTCCGGTGCGCAACACCACGCTTCCCATTGGCGGTGCGTGTACTGGAGTCGTTCCTGTTTGAGGGCGTGAATCTGCGGCACAGTTGATGTCGTTTTGATTGGATGGGAGCGGTGCGATGCGATAGCACGGCTGTACTCGTACTTTCTCCGCGTGTGTGGAATCAACTCCGCTTAACATATTATATTCGTGTTGGATACCTGAGTGGCAAACCAGCCCGGGAAATGCGGAAGGTGTTGTGTCCAGACTTGTGCTCGACTCAAATTTTTTGAATCGGCTCACATTTGACTCATAGATCTTGAGATCCGATTCAACTCATGATTCACAGCAGGTCAAAATTATTTGATTCGACTCACTTCAGACTCAGAGCTACAGAGATCCGATTCAA
>JAOTOM010004416.1:0-27500 GCA_034440615.1 Ashinkailepas kermadecensis | reverse complement strand
GTATCATCAACAATCCATGCAAGATTCACCAAGGAAGAATGCATCATGCCCTGGGTCTAGCTGGCCTGGAAAAACTGTTTTCAACAACTGCTGTATGTCAATGTAGGTAGGTAGGTAAATGTTTGGAAAAATAGGCTGATCCTAGATTTTGGAGATCCTGAACATTATCCTTTCCAGAAAATTATTTGTTGTTTTTTCATCTGGAAGTTGAAGTTCCTAAGTTATTAACTTTTGACAACGAACTGCTGTGATCAAGGAAAAGTGCTCAAAATTCACTGAATTGGGTGCAAGTTGAGTTACCATGCATAAGGTTTGAATAAAAATATTCTCCATACTGGATGACTACAAAATATTCCTCTCCAAATGCCGGATTACAATGCACAAATCCGACCTTGTCTATGCATGAGAATAAAATGTGTCAGAACAAATGCTCACTGGAAAGAATGGGAAAAGATTATAACTCACCTGGTGAGCGGAATACAAATATATTTGCTAGGAAGCAAATTAAAGTGACCATTGCGTATGATTTGAGAAAAGTTCTGCAACCAAAATTCTACCATTTTTTTTTTAAAACTTCGAATGACGTCATGCGGGCTTGAAGGAAAATTTTGATCTACCTTCTTGTAAAGGTAACCTGGGTTTGTTATTTGTCACACAAACCGACGCAATTTATTCAGTGCAAATGCCTGTTCCAAAAAAAGTGCATGGTCGTTTCAGTCCCCTATTATTTTTCACAATCACATCCCATTTCTGTGTTGTTTCTGGCACTAGAATTGACTCATGCATGATACTGATTGTGAATACCAAGCTTAGCATTAATACTTTTTTTTGTAGTTATTGTTATCCGTTTTTGGTAAATAACTTAAGTACACCTCATTTTTTACTCACTGGCAGCTGATAAGTTGACAATTGTAATGCTAAGCATTAATAATTATACTGTGTTTTTACTCCCTACCTTGTGTCATGGCATACTATTTACAAAGATACATGCTTTATATCATTTGTTCATAACTTGCATTTGAGTCGCAAGACTCAAATGACTCATTGCGATTCAAATGATTGACTCGTGATTCAACTCATTTAAAAAAAAGAAAGATGTGATTCAACTCGCGACTCAAGATATGTTTTTGGGAAAAGAATCGATTCAACTCACGACTCATCCAAAAACGATTGATTCATGAGTCGATTCTCGATTCAACTCGAGTCGAGCACAAGTCTGGTTGTGTCATACATAAATATCACAATGTATCATACACGCCGCTCCACTATTTGCCACTTCAGTGGTCTCGTCGCATGCATGGGTATTATTTTAGTGCCAAGTTGTCATTGTGGAACAAGCTGCATGTAGAGCAACTTCCCATGGTAAAGCGAACATGATGTTCCCTTCTAATAATTTGCCGTCAATAGACTAATTTGGAATAACCTAGATAAAAAGGTTGACACGTTCGAATTCAGGGCAATATATCCGGACTTGTCTGTACATAAATGGTTCAACCTAACAATCTGATTTGACCTTGCCTTGAGCTGCGATCTCTGAAAAATATTCAGGGACAGCCAAATAACCTCCGCTTTCCCCCAGACAGATCACGGCCACCAGAAAGTCAGAAGTTTAACGTACGCTCCTCTTGAGCCGTCGTGCGATGTAACGCAGCGTGACGATGCCACAGCGTCGCCACGCTGTCAGCCGCGCTCCACCACCATGCTGTCACGCTTCATCATTCCACGGCGTTGTCATAGTGATGGAGTAACTTTGCTGGTACGACGCAGACGTCAGGCGTGTCCGGGGCTACCGCCCTGATGGCGCATGGGAACGTGCGCGGGCGTCGTGGTATCGGGCAGGCAATAATTATGGAAGCATTGCGCTCTGAACACGTGTGTGTGCGCGTGTGTGTGTTAATTACATGACATTGTGTGTCACCTGTCAGGTCATTGCATATAGAGATTTCACCGTTCATTTCCACCCATTGCCGAATGGTTTTGATTAGTATGTCAGACTGACGGAACAATATTACGTTCCTCCATTCTCGAACTCCCGTGTTCGATCACCAAGTATGCATAGTTTGGTCTCGCAGTCTCGTATCTGGCCTGCGTATGTGTGTCACGGCCCCACAGTGGTGGGCGAGCGGGTGTAGCCTGGCCAGTCTGGGCTCTTCCGTCAATCCCGCCCCAGTTGAGTCCTGCGCGTGCCGAGCCGGTTTCCACCGTTCGGCTCCAGCCGCGCGGTGCTCGGCTGCCAGCCCACCACCACCGGGCCGAACCGACTTTGGCCGGGGCGGAGTCAGAGCCCCGGACCGTGAGCGAGCACGTGATTGTCGGATATCGCGCCGCACGAGGCGCAGTGTGTCGCCAGTGGTGCCGCCAGTGGTGCCGCGTGCCGCCCGGCCGTATCCGCTCGCCGGCCTCCTCCGCTGCCCGGGCGCCATGGAGGTGGGTGTGGTGCGACAGCCTGGTCTGGTGAAGATCCGCGTCATACTGACCGTCAGCCTGCTGCTGCTGGTGCTGCTCGCCGTGTTCAGCAACGTGACGCACTCGCTGACGCTGACGCTCGAGTCGTACCACATGCTGTACAACGTGCTGACGCTGGGCGGGTGCCTGCTGGCCGTGCGACTGGCCGGCGTCGGCGGCACCGCCAAGAACACGTTCGGCTGGGCGCGCATGGAGGTGATGGTGACGGTGACGTCGCTGCTGTTCGTTGCGGCGCTTTGTTTCTCCGTGTCGGTGGAGGCCGTGCAGTCGATCGTGCACGCCAGCCACCAGGACTCTATGCACCACCCTGTGTACATCATGGCGTGCTGCGCCGCCGTGCTGCTCGGCAACCTCATCTGCTACCTGCTCATCGGCGGCTACACCAACCTGCAGGTGACCTTTCTGACGGCCGATATGCTGTCGCCGCCGCCGCCGCCGCCGCCGCCGCCGCCGCCGCCGGCCCAGCTGACGCAGAAGCCGCCGCCGGAGACGACGGCGTCGCGTGCGGCGCTGATGGCGCCGCCGCCGCCGCGCCGCCACTTCTCGCCGTTCTCGGCCACCGGCCGTCTGTGGCGGCACTTCCTGCGCGACATCGGCGGCACGCTGCTGGTCGTGCTGGTCGCCGCCGTCGCCTACTGCAGCAGTGCGCCGTTCGTGCGCTACCTGGACCCGGTGCTGGCCATGCTGGGCGTCGGCCTGCTGCTGGCCACCAGCTGGCCGCTGTTCCGCGACTGCTGCCTCATCCTGCTGCAGACGACGCCGCACAGCTTCGACGCGGACGCGTTCAGCGCGCGCCTGCTGGCCATGTTCCCGTCGGTGGAGGACGTGCACGAGCTGCACGTGTGGCAGCTGACGCCCGACCTGCACGTGGCGACGGCGCACGTGGTGCTGGCCGGGCCGCGTCAGTTCAACGAGGTGGCCGAGCGCGTGACGGCCTTCTTCGCCGAGAACGACATTCGGCGCGTCACGCTGCAGCCGGAGTTCTCGGGCGCGCGCTCTCGCGGCGGTCAGGACGGCGCCGGCCACGTGCACTGCCTGCTGCTGTGCGTGAATGAGTCGTGCGTGACGTCTCGCTGCTGTGCGCCGCCACCTCGGCTGCCCAGCATCAAGGTGACGCCGCCGTCGCAGTCGACGCTGCACAGCTTCGGCACCGCGTCGGACGTGTGCAACGGAGCGTCGACGTCGCCGACGGGCGGCCGCGAGTGACGCGGACGGCGTGCGTTCGAGCCGAGCCGACCCGCGAGCTGCATCTGATGCAGAAGACGGCCGGCGTGCAGAGGCGCGATCAGGTCTGTCAGATGCAGCGGACGTTTTGGCCATCTGGCAGAGAATGTGACTGCCGTCAAGAGAGCTGGTCTTCTCTGTGGGCTCTGTCCGCTGCAGTGGTCGCAGACGGGTAGTGTATTTGTTAAGACCCAAATCGTTGGCTGCTGAGGGGACGCTGCCGTTGGCGAATGACAGTTTCTCCGTCGTTCAAGGCGGCTATGGAGGAGTCGCACTTTTGAACGTCCCCGCCGATGTTGATGCGGTGCACTTGCCTTTAATACGCCACTGAGGCTATGACTTTGTACTCGGTCGTATGGGGAGCGAGGGAGTCGATGCCGTGACCCGTGTTTGGTCCAGTTTCAATTTTTATTCGGTCAAGTTTTTTGTTCTACGTTGACAATGGCGGCGACCCTTTTCATCGGAAGCATTCAGGGACACAATGTGTTCACGGTCAAAAAGTGGATGGTGAAGGAAGTTAGTGTTTACTTTTATAGCAATATCAGATGATACAGGGAAAACAGTTCGGCACTGGAAGTACTCAACATTTTCCATTACAATAAAATTGAGTACTAGTCCAGGTCGGGTGTCCAACATGGTACTCCTACATATAGGTATAGCGTTCTATTTACTATGTCGTTTATACATGGGGATCCATGCAGAGTAAGCACGGACGTGGGTCCTGCTTTTGACTGTCCCAGGACAGTGTTTCCAAGCAATGCGAGGCGAAGTTCGGGCATAAGCTGTAAAGACCATGTAACGTCCATTGCACCATCACATACCCCAGTGAGGTCAGCTCTGGACCCTTGTTGTGGCTTTGTTCATCTTATGTACGGTGACTGGCTCCCACCGGGGCTTGGAGGAGTTGTCACTCATTTCCCGGAGTTGTCACTCCTTGAAATGAGTTCGCTCATGGTATTCTTGTTGTCGAGGCGAGGAGTCTGTTCAGCAAATATTGATGCTCTTGAAGACCACCTGACGCCAAATTAGCATAATGCTTCCCCTCTAGTTTAGGGCCTAAACTATGTTTAAAGTTTTGAGTAGCAATGATCTATTTAAATACGCGGAAGAAGATTTGGCTAAGTGATTATTTCTGAACGTGTGTGATGTTGGCATAACCATGGGTGCATACAAATGGCACGCGCACTTTTTGTTAAAGGCCTTGTCGGTTAAATGCATTCGTCGACAAATATTTGACACACGGTTCTCCCAAGCTCATCACATTAGTAGCTTGTTGGAAAATTGAGTGGGCATTATGAGCGTATGCTTGATATTAAAACGGCTGCATTTAAAACGCAAATACAAACGATTTGAGGGTTTTGTACTCGTGCGCTTCATTTCAAAATGAGACTATTATGCATGATTGTGACATAGTCGAGTCCCTAAGCAATTATCGTCATTATTTACTGAAGAGAACTCTAGTAAATGTGAAGCCACTCAAGATTATGCTATGACAGATCAGTTGGGAAATCTTACAATAACTAGAGAAGCTGTAGAATACCAGCTGCAGAAAGTGAAACCCAATAAAGCTGCAGGACCTGATAATGTATCTGCTAGGATCTTAGTTTTAGCGGTTCCCCTAGGTGTCATTTTCAGGCTATCCATGAAGTATTCTGAAGTACCTGAAGATCGGCGAAATGCAAATGTAGTACCAATTTTCAAAAAGGAAAGTATGAAGTGTCTAGGGAAACTACAGGCCAGTCAGTCTAACTTCAGTAGTTTGTAAGGCACTATAAAAAGCATGTCGAGTGGAATATTCAGGCTCATCTAGATAGGCTCAACCTTTTAAGGGATACTCAACAATGGATTTCGATCTTGGAGATTTTGTTTCACTAACCTACTGCAGTTCATTGAGTATATCACTAAAGAAGTTCAAAAAAATAACAGCTGGATAGATGTTGTGTACTTAGACTTCAGCAACAATTTTGGTAAAGTTCCACACAGGCGCCTAATTAATTCAACTAGAGCATTATGGGATTGATGGAAAATGTATAGGTTGGATTGGAGCATGTTTAAAGGGACGGAAACAAAGGGTAGTGTTAAATGGATGTAAATCTGAATAGAAGATGTTCTGAGTGGAGTGCCACACATGACTGTTCCAGGTCAACTTATCTTTGGCATCTTGGTGAACACAATTGATGTAGGGCTGAGGAATATGGTGTTCAAATTTGTTGATCAAATCAAGCTGGCAAGATTGGCTAAAATAGTGATGAATCTAGCAATATTCAACTAGACTTGGATGACTTGAAAAGCGAGCTGATGAATGGCAGATGTCTTTCAACTATGATACGTGTATGGTTATGCATCTGGGGTCTGGAGGTGAGACATTTGGATATACAATGGGATGTAGTGAATTGGATGTAATTGAAGACAGATAATTAGGTGTGTTAGTTTCAAAAAAGCATTAAAGTAGAAAAGCAGGGGGACGAGTGGTCTAGGGGTAAGATACTCGTCTCACAATCGAAAGGTTGTGGGTTCGAGTCTCACCTGTCGCTACTCTTCGCCCGCGACCAATCGGCGTGAGAGATTGGCGACGCTACATGACTCAACGGTCGACGTGTCGTAAAACCAATAACCAACCAAAGTAGAAAAGCAATGCACTTCAGCTAGGAACAGGGCAATCAGAATTCCAGCGATCATGGATAGGAGTGCAGCTAACTATATAAAACATCATCATCATCTAGCTATATATACAACATGGTGGATGCACCCTAAGGCCCAACTAACTAACAGTTAGCCTCAACATGTTTTCAGTCAAAGGGCAGATCGATGAAATAGGCTGCCTGCTGATTACTGGCGAGTCCCTCATTGAATGTATTTAAAATAGGGCGGATATTTTTTAGTTTGGAGGACCTTGTTTTTTAGTTCGAATTGGTGGTGGATGGGGTGATACCTAAGCTAATAGTGTGCTCTGTGCGAGCCCTTTGACACAGGCATAGATAAAGGAGTAAAAAAATATTGATGGGTATCGGTGTGAAGGAGTTTGCTATGCATTAGCAAGTGAATGGTGCTAGATAAGGGGGGGTAGATGGTTCCTTTGGAACTGGGATATGGTATTGTTTGGGGGTGTGTCGGTGTCATTTTCTCGTCTTATAATATTTATCCTGTGTAGACTTAACGCAGACTGGCCCCTGTGGCTCTCATTGAACCTTATTACTGTATGACTTGTTCGGACTTCCTAAATATATTAATGGTTTAAACCGCGAGTTCGTGACGTAGCGCATAATTTACACAGGAAAGAAGCCTCCCACCAACCAAGTCCAGGGCGCTGAAGACATCGTGTTTTGGCAATTTGGATCGGTTAATTATGTGAGCCGTCAGTGGCTTTGTTTCTGCACTTCAACTCTGCTGTCTTGCTCGTCTTCCCTGCATACTGAACATATTATCAGGCACAACATCCTCGTTATCACCATCAGATAATGGGCTTGGCACTGCACGATCAACTTCATTTTCGGAATGTGTCACCAATCACGTGCTAGTGGGTGTGTCAGAGTTCAAGACGTCTGCCAACATTTGCGGACGGATTGTGTTAGTACCCTGTCGTTGTACCAGCTGCAAACAGTGGGACTGAGACGAAGACAAAAGTTAATATATAGCTGAATGTCCGTTTGTGTGCCAGATACAAATATTATAATCCTTCTACACGCTCGCACGTGTTGGCCGCAATGATGGCTCAGAGTGTCTGTACACTAATGAGAATATATTTGCAGTCAGAACTCTTATGTAACTGGTCAGAGTTCGGTCACATTCACTCCGGGCTCCGTCACTGTTAGGATAAGCTCGTGCACATTGTGTCAGAGCTCCGTCACTGTTAGGAAAAGCTCATGCACATTCAGTCAGAGCTCCGACATAATTAGTCAGAGCACGTGCATAGTCAGTCATAGGTCAGACACAGGCAGCTGAGCTCGGACGAGATCAGTCAGAGCTTAGACTCAGTCAGCCAGACCTCAGATGCAGTCAGTCGGAGATCAGACACAGCCAATCAGAGCTCATACACAGTCAATCAGAGCACGTACACAGCCAATCAGAGCTCAGACACAATGAGTTAGGGCAGTTGCGTAACCAGCCAGAGCTGGGGCAAGGCCAGTGCGAGGTCCGACACAGAGTGGGGTGGCCGACCCGCCCGCGTCGTGTGTGCCGGATGTGGCCAGTTGGGACGGGTTACCGCCTCAGCATCGGACGGCTCCACTCACGCAGATTAGGGTGCCAGTGCCGACTGCACACCGACGCTGGGTCACACGCGACCGTGTATCAGCTACCACCGCTGTCTGGAGGGGGCACTGACGTCTGCACTGGCCGAGACGCTCCGGCTCCCATTGTACGGGGTAGTCTCCATGCCGAGGCTCCATGGTAAAGGTGGGAAACGTGCGGCAGCCGACTGTCCACTCGGGAACTACAGAAACTGACGCCCACGCATGGTGTGTCGGTGCCGCGCGGTGCAGGGGTACTCTTGCCGCGCGGTGTGCTCTGTGGCGCCTCATAACAAACTGCACCGGCATTGAGTGCGCCGGGGAATCACGTCGCTGGTGGAACAGCCGGTCAGGATGTCACCACCATGCAGCTGTATTTGGAGCCTTGACACAGTTCATGCAACGATTGGTAGTGTATTTAGCCATGAACTAGTTAAATACTTGTTTGGCCACTACGTAGGTGGAGGATTCCATCCTGAGACGAGTCCTGAGAGCGTCAGCTGGTAGCTAAGTCCGACCAGTTAGGCCGTAGTGACGCGCGCCTGTTGCTACAAGGAGTGGTGCCGCCGGTGGGGTATGGCTCGGCCGGGACGCACTTCAGCAGTGATTGGGATGTCGCCAGTTAAGTCGGAGTGCGAGTCGGCGGAGGTGCCGCCGCGCTGGTGAGATGCCCTTGAGCCGGAGCACGGGTCACGAGCAGTGGTGGTACCTCCAGCTTGATGTGACCGCCAGGCCCATGTCGCGTCTCGAGACCCGGTGTGGGCAGCATCGGGTCTGAATAACATTCCGGACTCGGGATATTGCGAGATCACAAAGCCACTCTGGAGATGTTGCTCGTCAACAATAGAATCTCCAATAGGAAGGACTCGACGTATTCGGATGATAGCAGTGTGATGAAACGTTAATGTGAGCAAAGAACACACGCATTTTATTCTGAGGTAGACATGATATCGGCAAGAATCCTAAATATGGTGTAGTTTTAATTTGTTCTTTTTTTTGCTTCTCAGCCATGGCGGTCATCCATTTTCTGTATCGTGTCCTAGTTGCGTGGATAGTTCTGTAGTAAATGTTTATGTCATCTGACCAAGATTAATATAAATCAATAGTGAGTAACAAAGTATGAAAGACGTGTCTTTGGCGCGTGAGTTGTCCTTGTCTGAAAAATGTTCGTGTGGTGTGCCGTCAAGACGTGATTAGAACAATGGTAAGGATATGTGCGTCGGACAAGTTGTGCTCTGACAAGAAGGAAGGAAGGACAAGAAGGAAATATGCAAGCACGGTTGTGCTCTGCATTTGACACGAAGGCGTGTGCAAAACTACGTCTAACCTTTATGAGGGCTTGCGATTTAGTGCACGAGCCTGCACCGTATCGTAATCGTCAGCCAAGTGCCGCGGCAATGGCGATGCAAGTTCTCCATTAGGTGATGTCGACCGCACGAGCCATTTAGCACCGTCTAGTGGGCGAGTTGGTGGTCTGGCGGGAGCGTGGCGGTTGATTCTGCGGGTCGGTGTGTCGCGCAGGATAGGTCATCGGTGCCGAGTCGAGCTCACTTGGCAATTATCCAGGATAAAGACGGCACCAATTAGCTGGCAACCTTGGCTGTTGTTTGTCGACCTTTTGTTCGTCGGTCTGCACAACGATCAGTTTCGCGACCAAGGTCACCACTAGCTGTACAAAAAGTGGATCAGCGCCGATAAAGGCGGTACATTCGGTGGGATCGAAACTGACGGCAAATCATCCAACACAGCTTCTGTGGTATTGGTCGTGCGAGTCGGTTTCCTTGGACATGATGCAACTTGGCATGATGACAAACCCAGTCCGACGTCTCGCTGGGTGTGTCGGGGAGATAAGGCGCACACGAGCGCACAGTCGTAGGCAACATAGGCGTTGGAACAGGGAGGGGAGGTGTGGGAGAGGGCCTCCTCGCCCTAACTTGGCAGAGCTTCACCAGTCCGGAGGCATTGTGCACAAATAAGCCTCCAAGACGTCCTTTATTTCACACCCAACACTGGTGCTATTACCACGCCCCTATCGGGGTACTCTGCAGTCTATGTCGATGCCACTTCTGAATAGCTGTGTGAGCATTAGTTACCAAGTGTTGTAGGGTTTTGTGTTACTATTTAGACACAGATTAGGCATGGTATTGCCTAGCCATATTATTTTCAGCTTCATTTACTTCTAAAGGTAGTTGTTCTGCTATCAGAAGGAAAAACTGGTTATAGGAAGGAAGAAGTATACGTTGTCTCCGACGCGGCACATTTTGACAGAACGTCATGGTCAGCATGTCCAACGTGCACAATGCACATGCACAATTTTAATGTAGGCCTCCCTCGCAGCAGTCATGCCTGGACTACTAGAGGGTGCGTCGGCCCAATTCCTGTCCCCTGTCCATTAGTTCCTTTGCAATGGTTGAAGCCCAAGTAATCCACCAATCTACATGTACCAATGCACATGCAGTATATCCAGAGTCGTGATTATAGACAAGGAGGAAATGGTCTAAATACGATTTAAAATTGAGACAACATCCAAATCTTGAGGAATATAGTCATCAAAATCAACACTTAGGCCTATTACGGGGTAAGAAATTAGCTTAATATGGTTCCATTTTCATTGTCTGTCACAACTTATCTGTAGATAACCTTTTTTTATTTGCAAAGGATTCTCTTGATGCCTAACTGAGCGAATTGAGCGAGCCTTGTGTGCATGTGCCAATCTACATGTGCCAATGTACATGCACCAATGTACATGCACCAATGTGCATGTACCGATCTGCATGCGTCCGTCCCTGATGTGTCCGGTTTTTCAGAACTTGTCCGGCACCAGATGGCGGTCATATGTTTGTCTGAGGCGAAGCCGACACGTGTGTATGCCACAGCCGGGCACCGTTCGCACTGGCGGGTGATGCAATGTGGACGGATGGCCGCACGCGGACCGACTGGGCTGCATTTCAATGTCCCACTGGCACTGGATGGTGCTTCATCTACTGTCAATGGTCCACTTCACTGGCCCTGGTTCTGGTCTTCGTCACCTGCAGCTTCGTCTGTGCTGCAGTGATGACAGTGTTTACATAATTGACGACGCGCGATATGTTCCCGCCGAGGCGGTGCTCATATAGGTGACGTATTATCCAGCTGCTTACTGGCTTTTACCCAAATGTAATCACAGTACGCGACTGGATGGTTTTGCGTTAGCATGGTCAATGATAGGCGGAACTTGTTGCATGGACCCTGGCCCCAAACCCGATTGCGAAAGTCCAGTTCATTAGCATAATTTTTGCCGGAAATTTAGACCACTGGCGTGCAATGCAAACTCGATACTGTTTAGACCATGCAAACTCGAAATATACCATACAAACAGCAGCGTCTGAATAAGTTCAGCATACTTAGAACACTTTATCTTGACCTGGCCCCAGACAATTTGATGGAGGTCAAGCAAATTGGAAAGGAACTTCTCATAGTTCTGCAAGCATCCAAGGGAAAAATGCGGTCAGAAAAACATGCATACTACCAAAAATACACGAGGTTTGGTCCAAAATTGGCCGTGACCTCCAACCTAGATGCGAGGTATGCGTGTCGTAGGCATTCATCAATTGTGCTCACATAGCAAGTTTCATTTTCATATCTTTGAATTTTTATCATTTATCGATCATGAAACATTTTTTGGAGTTAGTCTTCTTTGAATTGGGCTTGGTCAATTACCTTGCATGATCTGAGGTTGAAACTTTTACGTCAATATAAAAGAGGATGGAGGAAGAGGTACCGAAACTTCCGCGGCGCTGCGCGCCGTCGTCTCACCATCGCGATAAAACCTTGAGGGTGCGTAAGATGCCCCTCGTAGACGGGGCGGATGAAAACGCAGGTAACAGGGGTTTAATATTTCTACCAGTATCAGGCACCTATAGGGGCGCTGGACAAGGGTCAAACAAGGGCAAGTGCAGTGAAGTCGAAAATCGTGTATGTCAGTCCAAGGTGCATTTCCTTGAGTGCTGATATTGCTGCAATTCCATTGCTTCGCTTCAAGCACGCATGCAGTGCTAAAGTGTTTTCGGATGCGATAGGTTTATCAAGTTTCCATATATAAATGCAGAAATACAAATTGTGATCCCCATATGGTTGAAGGCTTATTTCCCACCGAGGACGGATGGCAGGTGCCGGCTGCGACGCGTAACCTGTCTGCGCGCTGGAATGTCGCGGGAAACGTCAACCCCTTTGAACAAAAATGCGTCAGCAGAGCTATTGTGATGTAAGTTTGTAAATCTGAAAAGAGCAGATTTGACCCTGAGTGGGACAATTATGAGTGAATAATTAAAGCACGAAGCACTGCAATAAATTAAAATAAATAGATGTGAAAAGCATGACGGTCGAGTCCTGTCAGGCTTCTCAGATGAACCCTAGTGCCATTTGCGCCATATATCGCCATATATATAGTGTCATATGGTAGGCTCTCTCGGCCATCGCCCTCGCTTGTAATAACAGTGGTGTTTCTTTAAGACAAGCACAACTGCTTACTTAGCCTCCGCTCCCCCCCTTCCCCACCAACAAGGATATTTCGATAATGCATGTGATTAATCATTCAGGCTGGACACTCGCACCAGCGTCCAGTCACAAGTAAATCCCTCCTGCATGGGTGCTCACGCTTGTTTAGAATGTAAATGTAAGGTGCTTAATTTAACATTTCCATTCGATGCATTTGTACCATCGTTGTTTAATAGGCTCATGCTGTGCAAATGTCGTGCAGAAATGACGTTTCAATCTGCGCGGCAACAACCATTCTATTTTCCCCACTGCTTACCATGGGGTTAACAGAAGCGTGGTTATGTTCGATAGGCTGTCCGGTCGCCAAGGGCACCATGTGCGCTGCCGTACGCCAAATATACACATCAGTCCAAGTCAGGGGCGGATACAAAGGGGGTACTGGGGGCATGTGCTTCCCCCTCCCCTGGGAAGGTGGCGCCCCTCCGGTCGGGAAAAGATGCCCCCTTTGAAGGAAAGGCTCCCTTCCGGAAAAACTCGGGAGCACCCCCTCGAATTTTTCGGCCAGAAGCGCCCCTCCGAAAACAAAAGGTGCCCATCCATAAGGCTCGAGTACACCCCTCAATTTTTCAGTCAGAGGCGCCCCTCGGAGCAAAGGTGCCCCTCCACGTACTTTTGAAGAGTGGCACCCCCCCCCCCCCTCCGGACATGCGCCCCCATGACAATTCCTGGATCCGCCTCTGGTCCAAACTGGACTTGATTATTTTGGTTTCAGGGCACGTTTGCTGCGGAGTTCGCTCGGTGATCGTCAGCATGGAATTAACCATCGTCACGTACGCCACTTGCGATTAGATGTTTCAGCGGGTCCATATCACAAGTACCAAAGGTCATAAGTACCAAGATTCATAAGTTCCAAAGCTGCCAGATAACTTCTAAAATATCCGCGGGCAGGGCGGATTCACAAGTACCAAAGGTCATAAGTACCAAGATTCATAAGTACCAAAAATAGTTCTGAATTCTACCGCTAGATGACACCGTAGACGCCCAACGGCACCTGAGCTTACTTGCGTGCCGACAGATGGCAGGCTGTATTGCTCCAAAAAGGCTACCAAATTCATCAGCCTGTGAATTATCAACAAATTATAGTGCTTTTGTGTATGGAAAAACATGACAATCCAAGCGTAGTCAACAAAGTAAAGTTGCCAGTTCAGCTCCTCCCTGTTGTGTGGTGGACGAATGTAGGGGTGCTTCCGCTTCAGAATTACCATATTTTAATTTCGCAGTTAGGTACTAAATTGTAATCAGGAAGCAATCGCCGTTTTCCGTACATTTTTCCCTCAGGGAGTATTGAGAGTACCGTGGGTGTGGTGTTGAACGGTATTGGAAGTTCATTTCCCATGTCCAGCTCCCACAGTTTTGGAAAACACCAAATGTGTTCCTCAGTTATGGTCAGGTTAGGTTTGCATACAAATGGATCTGTTGAAAAAGATGACAATCATCCGGGTAGGTAGCTTGATATTGAATATACCGCCTCCTGAACACTCAGTTGGCTCCTTTAAAGGAAGTATCAACATCCCATTTCTTCATGAGTGCTTATGGAGTCTTAGTGTCTCCCTTTGAACAGTATCTTATGTATGAGTATCAAGCTCATGTTCTTCATTAGGGATGGTGATACGGAACCTTTTTGGGTAAATTTGTCTTAAAAGGTGTTTGTCATTGTACAAGACATTTTATTGCAACTCACTTCACTCCATCGTATGGGAAAGCAGGTCTCACTTTGCTAGATTCCAGCACATCTATGAATCTGTGGAAATGAGCTGGCAGGTCAGGCTGCAGGGCATGCAGCACACCCCATGTCACTGTGCGCTTCCATTTCCTGCTAGTGACCACTACCCAACTATATCATCATTGCTTTTCAGGCAGTGGCAGGAAAGCTGGGACCAAATAGAACAAAGCAAATTAAAGCAAATCAAACCACACTTGGCACTGTGGCCCTCATCATTCAGTCAAACTAGAAGGGATGAAGTGGCCATTTGTTGCCTCAGAATTGGTCACATGCTAGCAACACATAGATATTTACTGTGCAGGGACGACAGACCGGAATGTGTTAAGTGTAATGCAGTGCTGACTGTGCACCATGTGCTGGTGGTGGCATGCCCAGCATATGTAGAGCACAGGCTGCACTTCGGATATGAAGAGCGTACTCTGGGATTAGTGGACTTACTTGGAAATGATTCCCAATTTATATATAACCAGTTTTGGCCTTCCTTGCAGAGATACGATTTCAAGTGATATATGCACCTGGGTGATATCTTACTCCCCAGACATCTTTTATTTGAATGTGACAATCTGACACATGTAAGCAAGTTTGTTATGGGTGCAATATAACCTGCATAGGTTGACACACCCTAAAACCCCAATAATCATCATCATCTTAAAAGGTGTCTGCAACACAACTTCATGTAAAGGAATTATCTATGGTATTTTTATGTTTCAAGGTGCTTCAGGACTTGTGGAATTTTCCTTCAGAACACGATGTTAGTTAACATGCTTCAGAAGATGTGACAACTTGTTTTTGCATCTTGTTCTTACCTCTCAGTTGATTGAATTGGATTGAAAATATTTTTGACAACTCGCCCCAAGTGAAAAACAAACTTAAGCACTGCTACTTAAGCATATTACCTGTCCAAGTATGCATACTAAGAAGGCATATTAACAGAAACAGAATTGAACAACAGTGCACCTAAGCATGCATCCACAAGTGCAGATTGTGTATGCATGACATGTTCCAAGAAATTGAGTAAATTTGTGTTTTACAGGGATTTTTTAATTTGTGGATGTTTTCATGAATATCATGTTTATGAACATGATTTTGAAGATCCCATCACTTGCTTCCTGCACTGATACTTGCTTTTCAGGCACCAATGATCAACTCTGGTCAAAGTGCCCTAAAGCCAAAATAACTAACTAACTACTTGCTTTACAGTTGGAGACAGCAAACATATACTGAACCAATACTGCATCATCCAACTTGCACTGCTGTGTGTGTCAAATGGGACCAATGGGCACCAAATGACCTTGTAGTGTGCATGCCCTTAACCCAGAATAATCAGCACTGCTGTTCACTGTCCCATAATTTATTCATAATTACCATCATCCATCATCTGGTGTTGATCAGAGGTGGTGAAGAATAAATTAAACACTCCATTTAGTAAATTCAAAATTCCTTTATGTCAAAAATGTTTAGTTTCCAGCTTCATTCCACGCACCTTGCCCACATGTAACAGTACACAGTTTGACATTGACAATTTGCTCTCCCACTTTAGATCCTTCCAAATCATTCTTGGCTTCAACTAAAACATTTTCAGATATGGACTAAAAATATATACAGTATTTAATATTAATGAGAATTTGTTTCAATCAATTTTTGCGGCTTTCTTTCACACCAATTGTTGCCTGGTGGTGATAAGAAAATAATGGTAAATTGTCTGTTTTTAGTATAATTTGAACTAATCCATTCTTGCTTCCAAAACCAATACCCTGATATGCAGTAAGAAATGAATCAGTTGGTGCACTAGCATCCTGCTCGTGAGTTGTGCTGTGAATATTTATATGTGCAAGGTGTGAGCATGTCAGGAGTATCCGTTATGGATGTATAGACTTGTTTGTTGTCAATGAAGTATACTTTTGTGATTGTTTTATGTACTGTTGCTCAGGAAATTGGCTCATAACCATATCCTTCACCAATTTAACCATAGCACCAATTTGTCATCTGGCAGTCATACATTGGCTGCCAGATGCAGTAGAACTGAGTGCAATCTCCAAGTAAATTAGAAAGCACGTTGTTATTTGTTGTTGTTCATAGGTTTATTTCTACTTATTTTAGGGCTGCATAACCAATGCAGTTGATGCACCCAAACCCTAATAACTAACTAACTACTTATTTTAGGAGAGTAAGTGTTAGAAACTATTTTGTTCAAATCAAATAGTTTCTATTCACATCAAAACTGAGTGAATATATTTGGTTATTGCTTCTAATGGACAAGTTTCACACAATGGGTTTTTGGTTGCAAGAATATGGTAATAATACTTTGTAGACAAAACTGAAATACTTTTCTCACAGAAGAAGCATTTACAGCATAATTTAATAATTTTACTGATCAGTTGCCATTGATTTAAAAACCTTGTAGCAATGACATCACATGTGTGGTGTCTCATAGCGGCCAAGCCTGAAACGCATAGGGAACTATATGCTGGATTGTTTCATGCCAAGTTTTTCAACCAACTCATGTCATGGATACCAAGGCAAGGGCTTGCGATACTGAAATGTTGCCAATTTTTATGAAAATATGAAGCTTGGAAAGGAGGTAGTCTGTCATGGTGGCAATAAAGCAACTAACATTTATATTTCAAATCCAGCACAATGTGGTGCATGCAAACAGCAAAAGTTTGTACTGTGTTTATGGGTAAAATGAGTAAAATAATGGAAAACACAATAACATAAATTATGTGTGGCTTAACTGAACAGACACCATGGCTCCCTCCCCCCCCCCCAGCAAAACAGAAGCTGTATATGCCTAGTTCCATAATTGGCATTCCATAGTGGGGTAAACTTCAAGTTGCATCCCAATGCGACAATTGCTTGAGTTTTGTGCACTTTTTCAATTTTTCATAGGTTATGCTAGGTTAGGCTATGCTACACTTTTTGTATTATTTTTCTGCTATATTACCCATCTCCAAGCCCACTTTTGGTGTTATTTTGCAGCCAACTGAAAAGTATGCATTTCCGGAGAAAATAAGTGGCCACATCATGTTGACCAAATTCATGAGTATTGTGCTGAAAAAAGAAATTCCAATAATTCCGTCCGGGTACAATTTTTGGGTTGGTTTCGGACCCTACTCGTCGAGCACCTTCCGATGACACCACTTTCGCTTTTGTGCAATGCTTAGTGTGTAAATTAGGGTGGTGATATAAAGAACCCCCTGCCCAAGATGGGGTGTGATGATCTGACCAGAAAGATGAGAAGAGGAGAAAGAAGGGGTGGGTTAATAGCATAGCTAATCCATCGCAAGCCATATAATCAACTATCATAATCACATGCTTATCTCCTCCCAGTATTCCTACAGACCATTCCATTCGATAGAGGATGCCCTGGTCGACACTGTCGAGTGGATCACACGTGGTGTCGACCCTGGTCACATCTTCGGACATCTCCATCGACCTGAGCAAAGCATTCAGCAGTGTCGACCATGGTGTCCTCATGCAAAAGCTGCAGTGGTATGGAGTCGACACAAGGTGGTTACATAGCTACCTCTGACCAGCAGCAAGTGGTAAGGGCGGGGGGGGGTCTTTATCCCTTCCTGCAATCCCATGGTGTTCCTCAGGGGTCCCTGACCGGTCCCTTGCTCTTTAGCATCTTCGCAAATGACTCGCCAGCATACCTTCCATATGTACGTCGAGCATCATATTCCGTTGGTACCCAGCTGCTAGACTGTACATCCTGATGATTTAACCATTATTAAACCCCAGCAGAACAGCATTCTTGTTATTCAGTCCTACTTCACATCCAACTCCCTGAAGATGAACCCCACTAAGGCTACCCTACTCCCTGTCAGCATGGTCTAATCCCTCAAGAAAGCCATATCCAATCAACTGCGACGGTGGTTGAGGCGCTGGAGCCACTGCCTTTCTGCCTCAGCATGTCATGCAGGCTCTTTCCCTGCATTAGCTTTTTGTTGGCTTTGGCCAATTTTAACTGCATCCAAAGCAGCGACATACATAGGCAGTGTATGTCTCCCTTGAACACAGGTGGTCATTTGTGCTGCTCCAACCTTTGTATAGCTTTGGAGAATTTTAACTGCATATGAAACAAAGTGTTGTGCATATTAACATTTAATTCATACACAAAATATTGCAGTAAATTAACCATGCCTGTTGGCTGCAGTGCCTAGCTCCTTTGTAGCCATATAAGAATATGAATGCGTTGGAACTGACACAGCAAGTTTGTACCCAAACATGTCGCTTCACGTGCTCGCCTTTATAGCCTGCGGGTGGGATAGTCAGTTGGCAACTGACCCACAAAAACCGGGAACGCGGCACCGGGGTGGCCGTGTCGGGGCATTGACGGCATGTAAAACTCCCGGTCAAAATGTTGTTGAAGTGGCATTTGTATGTCCAGTGGTGGGGTTACAGTTCATGCAAAAAGCTATGCTTATCAGAGGACCCTAGTAGGAATTCAGACGAAATGTGTATTTTTAAAAAATTTGTATTGACTTTGAATCAATAAGAGTACCTACTCCTAATGCTCATGCAGTAAAAAAAAAATCCTATATGTAAGATGTGTTTACTGCTTGCTCTCAAACTCACTTTCTAAACCTCTTGTAAAAAAACTCTTGTTTATGTGATTGGAAAAGGCTACTATTCTGGGAGATTTTAACTGACCAATGGTACACTTGGCAGGTGATGTGGCTGGTAATCTGGTTACTCCTTCCAAAGACAGATCTTTTGTTGATGGCTTCCATTGACCTGCTTTAATGGGTGCATCAGTCTACCTTTGCAGGTTCAGGAAATAACCGACTAAATTATAACATTTCAAGCAGATTCGAATGGGCTGGTGGTGAATATTTCCACCTCGTCTGCCTTAAGACAGTAAGACAGTATCTGTGCTGTCTGTACATATATTTGTGTTAAAGCCGGTGCTAGGAATGTGGCAGTCCTCACCGGACCTCGCGACGGGAGGAAGTAACGCTCTGCCGATTGAGGATTGGCCATACATTCGCGACACAGCTATATACTGACCGGTGATGACCAACCTTTATGCCCACGCTGTTCGGCACCGCTTACCGTATATCATGTTTTAGTAGATTGTGTACTGCTGGACCCTCTCCGACGCCAGATTTTAGGACGGGTAAACATTGACACTTTACGAATGCTACTAAACAATGACTCTGGGGTTGTATCGTCTGGAGACATTTTTACTTCCCTTCAACAAGCCCGTTTTGATGTTGTATATCCTCGCCCCTGAAGACTATTAACTACTAACTACTATAGGAGCATAGTATATTAGCTATCAACACAGTTATGGGCGCAAAATGACCTTTGCAGTCGACGCGCCCCTAAACACCAATCCACCACTACATATATTTGTGTTTGTGCATATGTCTGTACATGTGTTTGTGTCTGTGTGTATGCCTGTTTGTGTGTATGTCTGTGGGTGAGTGCGCTCTCTTGCCTGTCCTCAGTTTAGATTACGGTTATAATGGTGAAACCCACCTCTCGACGTTCATCTGATCGTCGCAGCCTAATGTTGTGCCCGACTAATTTACATTTGTAAATCAGGACTGGAAAATTCCATCGACATGTTCGTGGTGTCTTCAGTGGCGATGTATGCTGCCTCAAGCAGTCGACGTTGTTCAGTGAGGTAGTCATTGCAATTCCACTGCATTCTTCCATTTGGGCTGGGTCCATCCCTATCATCAACTATCATCCCTATATCAACATGCACAACCACAACACTAGAGGTCTGGTGTTGTCTTAAATCCTGTAGTAATCCTGTAATAAATAAAAGGACCTTTGTTGTGGTTAAGACCATTGGCACCATCTAACATTTTTATGGGCGCTGTATGACCAACGCAGTCGATGCACCCATAAGCCAAAATAACCAACCAACCAACCAACCAACCAACCTTTATTGTGGCGATCATAGCTTTATGCTTTCATCATGCGTCCTGTGGTGGTTGAGAGGCCTCATGTGACAGTCATGGAACCTGTCAATCTCACTCTATTAACGTTGCACGTTTGACCAAAAGGCGCGGGTGTAATGCAGGATTTCTTGGCATCTCGTCACAATATAACACAATGCCAGGTACACATGACATTGCACAACACGGTGGCAAACAAGGTGCTGTGTACCCCGGCAAGACCGTTGGCTGGCCGGTGACGGTGACGGTTCTCATCAGCCGTTCTCCGGGAAGCATGGCGGCCCCTGTAACGGCCAGAATCCCAGTGATAAAATATTCGTGAAATAGGGTGGAATATACCACTTTCTGAACACTGAATCGACATCCTTCCAACGAAGTACGGACATCGTGCTTCGTCATTTCTTTATGAAGCCTTCATATCTAATTTCTAACAGTAGCTTGTTGATACGCATCACGTTTATACATACCATTGCGGATTGCAATGCATGAACATCTCTTAGCCAATTTCATGTAAGTGGATTACCAAGGATGTGGTCTGTTATACAGTATCAGTTGATAGGAATAGGTTTTTGCATCGTTATCGATAAAATAGATATCCCTAAATTAGGCGTCTCAAAACAAATGGAAAAGGTGCACATATGAGTAAGCCATTGGATCAAAATAGTATTTGAAGACAAGTTATGCTATGAGACATCGTTTCCACGGTGAATTTCGACATCCTACTGTTATTGTTTCGATATATCACGCACGCCTAAGGGAAAACAATTATTTGAGCACTGCAGAATCCCGTCATCCCCTGTGGCAGTGATACATTATTCATGAAATAGAGTGGAATATACCACTCTCTGAACATTAAATTGACATCCTCTGAACGGAGTATCGACATCCTGCTTCATGATGAGTCATCATGAAGTCTTCATATCTAATTTCTACCAATATATTGTTGGTAAGTATTCAGTTGATACTCACCATTGCTGATTGTGACACACTAAGAACTCTTACCACAATCCCAAGCAAAATAATTGGCTGTGATATGGTCTGTTATACAATATCAGTTGATCAGGATAGGTATTTTGCATCGTTATCGCTGAAATATCTACCCCTAAATTAGCTATCTCAAAGCAAAGGAAAAAGTTGGATCTGTTGCGTCTGTTGGATCAGAATTGTATTTGAAGAACTTATAATTTATGTTAAATGACATCGTTTCCATGTCGAATTTTGACATCCTACTGTACTCGTTTCGACATCTCACACCTAACGAAAAATCATTATTTTAACATTGCCCTGTAGTAACGGCTGGGACCCCGCCCTTAGAGGCTCCTTTGTTTGAGTACGAAATATTGCACTTACTTCGTGCACTCTTGGTACAAAAAATATTTTTAGGTAACCGAATTTCCATACACTACATAGTGTCGCACCTTTCCTACTTACCTAGAAGAAAATCGCACGCCATCCGGCGTATCGGTGCTGGTTTTCGTTGCCCTGAAACCGCGTCCGGCAAACAGGGCACCGGGCGCCCATCAGCCACAGCTGATTTCTGCATCCGGCGCAGACCAGGTGGCCGCACCGAAGTGCTCCCAGCTGGGGGTGTCCAAACATACTGAGCACCTCGGTCCGATCGCCTGCGGTGACAGAAGAATATCAGAACATGTTTGTCACAAGCGCGACTTTGGTTCACGAGCAAGGTTGGAAAAGCAGCCTTATTCTGGATGTCACATTATCTTCTCCAGAAAAGCTATCATCTCCAGAGACTATTATAGATCCACATGTCTTCGTAAGATCTCCAGCCTTGTGTGGTACAACTCGAATTATCCATCCTGCACTGAACACAATGCAATTGGAAACGTGTGTAGCTGCATTCAAATTAATCTTCATCAATTGTACCAAATATATGAGAAAGATTGCATGCATACATACCACAATCGGTGAAGCATAAATGCATAGGATTTGACTATCCATTATCAAAGCTGAACCTAGACAACTCTCACCCCCATCTCGAACAACAAAGCAGGGTGCAGAACATAGAAGCTGCATCGTTTTAAGCAGAGCAGCTGCATTGCTTCATCTCATTCAGAGGCTTCCATATGAAGAAGCGAAGGCTACCAAACTATCCCTTGTGCACTGCCGGCTTCAGAAAAAAACTTTCGTTTGGGCTACAGAGGGCTGGTTTTGGATGGCTAGGAAATGTATTTTCTATCAGTCTCTCTAGCAGAGATTTATAGAATATCAGCTATAGCTACAATTAGAATGAAAACTTCGGTTGTCTTGTGAAACACCAAACAAAATGGAACAGGTAATAACAAGCAAGTATTTGTGTTCAATCACATTAAAACAAAAATGATATTTCGCATGGTATTAACCGCCGAAATGTTGGCCAAATGTTGTGCGTTTTCATCCAGAACATTTTTGTAACCATGCATTGAGTTTTGCAATGAAATAATATTTTTCCATTGAAGTGTTCTGTGTGCTTTATCTACAGCCATTTTAAACCATTCATCTGTGTCTAAATTTTGAAGATTATACCCTAGTGTAACAGTATCTCGGGTGCTTCCAGGGTGAAATTCAATGGGCAGAGATATTGTCAGGTTGAGATACATGTCAAATGTGGGAAGTCCTTAAAGATAAACTGTTTCAAGGTCAGAATGTGTTAATTCCCAAAAGACAACTCAGAATGGGTGGAGCTGGATGCCCCTCATGGCTGACACAACAGGGCATGGGTGGAATTGGAGAGATAGGTAATTTGGTGGATGAAGTGGGATTGGAATAGGCGAATCAAACCTCACACATGCATGACTCACACATGGGTTGCTTGGGGGCGGGGATGGCCGAGTGGTTAAAGTGTTGAGCTCCAAAGGTCCCGCGTTTAACATTCTCACTCGGGACATTTCCCAATCCCGCGGCCTACCGGCGAAACAGTGTGGGCGGCGCAATCAGTCGTGATCGTGCAAAAAGTGCATCGAGAACCACCCAATAACGAACAAACATTGGTTGCTTGATATCACTTGCTATGAGAGATTAGGTGAACTGTACTGCCGTGCAAAGACAAAACCCCATACGTCAGTTTCTTAGCGAATTTTTAAATGTTCAGCAGGAACGTTTTTGTCATTTGTGCCATAGCTTTGCTTTTGGGTAAATATCTTCACAAAAGAAGATACCATTATAATCTTCAAGATTGGACATAATTGTTGACCTACATTACATGTTCAAAATGTCTTTACATTTTGAGTTATTTCAAAAACGGTTTTTGTCACCCGGTTCGAAAGCCAATATTCACCAGTGATGCAAATGCAAAATCCCATACGTCGTAAAAGCGGTTCAAAATCCCACACTTTCATTGCCATGCTCGTGAACTTCCAGGCAAAGCCCATTACGTTGGTAGTGGTCTGTCAAAATCCCATACGTTGTTTGAAAGTAAGTAAATGTATTAATGCCGCACGTAGTGGTTCTTCTCACGAGTCCAGTCTGTATATTTCCATGGCCCTATGCAAAGGCTTACAGATGCTGCTACGCTGTTTGCTACGGCATAAGTTGATTCCTTGCAAGGAGCGATATACAAATCATTTCCATTTTCTATTTAAATATGCATTGATTTTAAACTCTTGAATACAAAACAAGTTCATCGCTAGACTTCGCTATCAACCAACATTTAAATTGCAGTTCTTGTCCTTGATTCCAGCTTGCACTGAACAACCGGCCGCATAGGAAGGCACCAGCTTTAATTGGGATGTTTGTGTATTTGCAAACTGTTCACATATCACAGTCCGTCCAAATCTTTATGCGAAACTGAATACCAACGGCGGCGAATAATGAAGGTGAAAATACACATTGCACAATAATGGCATTAAGTTGCTGAAGTGCAAAATCCTCCCAAAGGGCAATATGCTTCGCTTGGGAGAGCAACATCAACATGCTATGTGTAATTTAAGGCAGCTGTTCACGTACATGGGGAAAACGTGTATGTGAAAGACTTTGAACAAAAATGAATTACTTTATATCACGCCTGTGGAAACTTTGCCAGTATCATTAGGTCGCATGCCACTAATCGGTATACTATATCACGAAGATGGGTATATTTTGGAGCTCACAGAAGTGAATCACGCCAATGCGTCTACTCGTTCAGCACCTGCCAGACTACTTGTGCTTTCCGCCTCTTTTCTTCTCCGACGCACCTGCACGTGGTCTTTTCCTTGTATGCTCCCTGCAAGGTTGGCACCGTGCCTCCTCCAGTACCTCCAGCCAAAACGTCCGTTTGTGCGGTTGCATGTGGGGCACGAGCTTCGTGCAGATTCCCATAAGGCGTTCGGTGTCGATCGTGCTGCACGTCTTGTCACGCGCTTGCGGTTGAGCCGTGACATCACACGTAGTGGTCTAGGGGTAAGATGCTCGTCTCACAATCGAAAGGTTGTGGGTTCGAGTCTCACCTGTCGCTACTCTTCGCCCGCCACCAATCGGCATGAGAGATTGGCGACGCTACATGACTCAATGGTCGACGTGTCGTAAAAACCCAATAACCAACCAACCAACACGTCGACTTCAGCAGACTGTAAGCCACCCACCTCGTTTCTGTCAGGGATTGCTTGGTTAGCAGCTCTTCGGAGCTTCGGATCACTTTTACCTCTTTAAATGACGCCAGGTACGGTCGCGGGCCCCAACGCTTTCAGGGCGTGCCGACTGATACCGTCCTCGGTGTCGACCATATTGTCACCTGGCTGCATCAACACCACTTTTACTCCTGCCGCTGCTGCAGCGTCCTGGTAATCTCGGAAGTCTTCCACCAGGCCGGTCCATTGGTGCTGCACGGCCTCTTCAGTCGATGCGCCCCTAAACCCAAATAACCAACCAACCACCAGGCCGGTCCGTTTGAGATTCTTCGATATTACCTCATGGACGGCATCTGCCGACATCGATGTATGGCCTGGTTCGAAAAACCTCAGCTTGATTGACTCAGTCTTGGTCACAGGGCTGTGAACTGCCTTCAGCAAGGTCGTCATTAAAGTTTATGACCTATTTTGTGCCGCGCAATTGTCCAGCCAAATGACCACATTCTTGACATCACGGCACACTGTCGTGAGGAAAAGGACGCTGTTGAAACTTCCTCGCAGGCATGCCCCACGATACCGTCGTGCCACAGAACGCCGGTGCCGTATTTGGTGCGATGCGGCCTGTGCGCTACTCTCCTGCGTCGTTCTGACGGCATCAGGGATACAAACGTTTCATTGAAACACGTCATGCGGCGCGTGAAAAGTGCCATCTTCTGTGGAAGCTGTGGTATCATGTAGACTTTCATCATATCGGCAGATATGTACACGGTACCAGGCTCCTACTCCTTATTCGCATCGGATCTATACGCATCTCTGGCGACTTGTGCTTCTTTTAGGTGTTCGCTGTGCGCTTCGTACACCAGACACCCTTCTTCATTGTGGTTATATGCTTCTCTTCCATGCTCTCTGCTGCGCTGTGCTGGGCATGTAGGGAACACTTACTGCATTCTTCGCCTGCTGGTCTTCTGAATGCAATTTTCATACTCTTAACGACTTGTCTGTACGATTCAATCAAGCACGGCTGGTTGTCTTTGTTTCCGATAAAATCATGGTACATCATGGTGATGGTCACGTCTGCGGGGTAGATATAATCTATTGGGAGCGTGTTCATAGCGATAATGTTTTATTGGGTGGAAGCTGTGTATGTGACTTCTTATGCGCTCTATGTCCATTTTTCTCCTAGATGAATGTGAGCCTCGCTTATCCTCCATTGGGAGTATGCCCTCTCCCTTGAGCAGCACTTTGAACTGCATCCCCGTTTGCCTCAGAAAATCCAAGTGTAGTGAGAAAGAAGCCCTTGCATACCTGTAATAACCTCATTTTGTGCAGTAGGCAAACTCCATGTATATGTATTCTGTTTCCGCTGCACTTCTTTCTCTTTGCTACTTTTTCTTCTGGCGCTGACGTGCTTCAGAGCAACAAATGAACGGTGCCATAGACGACGTGTCGAGGGGCTTTTGCCGTTGACCTCAGCATTGATTTTGTTCCTCTGTTGTTAACTAATTTTAGTGCGCAACGCTTCTGGCACCCTATGACGCATGTCATTGGTGGAGGCTTGACATTGTGCTTGAGAGAAAAGTTGAAGACTTTCACTATCAGTTCTTGCTCTTTTCTTTGGTGGCCGCGCAGCTTCACTCCCGCAGTCAGCAAGATTCGTGAGTGGAACAGGCTCCCCAACTGGAACTTGAGGCGCAACGTCAGCGGGTACGCCCTGGATCGCATGGGTAGGCATGAATGGCTTGAAAAAAATTAAAATAAGTGGTGAAATATCATCATCCAGTAGACTTGCTTCAGTCTCGGAGCCGATCAAAGGAGATATGCCCAATGCGGACCAGGACCAAATTGAAGTGTTCGGTGTCACAGGAGTTTTGCGCTTATCTTCTGCATGAAAACACCTTTCTATGACAACACATCCGTGTCCCGAGGCGGTGGAGCGACAGTGTCGCCAGAAAGAGCAGCCGTAGCATGCGGCTGTGGAACGACACTGTCGCCAGAAGGAGCAGCCATGTCATGAGGCGGTGGAGCGACACTGTCGCCAGAGAGCAGCTATGTCATGATGGCGGTGGATCGACAGTGTCGCCAGAAGGAGCAGTTGTATCATGAGTCTGTGGAGTGACACTGACACCGCTTTTGCAGACACGCCAGCTCCATGGCAAAATCCCATACGTCGAAGTTGAACTTCATGGTCGCGTCAAAACCATTATATGACAACGTATGGGTTTCCAAATGCCAAGGGAGGTGCCAAGATGCAAGCAAAACCTAACACGATCGTCATGCTTGCACGTAGTGGGTTTAAGGCGTTGAACGTTGCATCGAGAAAAGATAGAAAAACGGGGAGAAGAAATAGAACGTCACCTGAGGGTCACATAAGGCTTGCTTTGTCATTTCTGCTCAACGTATATGGGATTTTCCACAAAAGAAAGACGTAATGGGTTCTATTATGTCTGTTCTTAGATGTCTCAAAATTTACGTATGGATTTTGAAAACCATTTTTTGTGTGATAACTTTTTTGAATTTCGAAGATTGTGGATTTTTATTTTAGCAAATGCAGCTTAAATAGGCGGTCATTTTATATCAAGAACGAAAATCAATAAAACCGACGTGTAGGGTTTTTCTTTTGCGGCAGAACAGAGGCCAATGTGCTGGGGTGGATGATAAAACTGAGTTTGGGAAATGGATTTGATTGGTGCTTTTGGGTAGTTTTTCCGTCTTATAGGATGTTACATATATCAGCTTAACCCAGATGGGCCCATGGCTCTTATTAAGCCTACACTTGATGACTTGAGCATGTTAATTTAGCAATCCTCTGTAGAGAAGTTACGTTTTAATAGCCCAGCGTATGGCTTTCTATTGTTTCTCGGTTCGC